>CABHPQ010155028.1:0-45178 GCA_902168405.1 Peromyscus aztecus
TGTGAGGTTTAAACCCAGACTTCACTCATATGAGGCAAACACTCTAGCACTGAGTCCAGGCATAGCTAAACAGGACTTGCTTTGTAATCACCTGTCTACAAGGCTGGAGGTGGGAAGGGCTGAGAGAAGAGAAAGCCCACTGTTAAGGGCATCTACAGAGGGGTTTTCCAGAATGTGTTTGGTTCTGTCTCCATGACTACCTTCTACTTAGGACTATTCAAGAGTGGCCTATGTGTACAGAAATAATGACCCCCCCCAAGAATCCTATTTCTAGTTACCATTTCCAAATAATTGTTACCTATCATTGAAGGCTTCCTACAAACCATGAGTTCTAGAGCTGATCATATGCTGTTCATGTGGTTCATGGATGGAAGATGAATGCTGTTCAATCAGATTGGATATTTTTATCATGTATTCTGATTGGTATGTGTGCTAACACCAGATACCAAATGACCCTTATGGTATCCTGTAAAACTGTAAAAACATGGTATATATAATTTGTCATAAGGATGGAGATCGGATGTCATCCCTGGTTTGCAGATGAGGAAACAAGTCATGGAGAGCAGAGCTGGCTCCTGCTTAGACACAGTTGGTCTGTGGCAGAGTTGATGCTCAAAACCAAGTTTCCAGGCCTTTCTTGTGTGTGCTGGAACTTTCTGAGCTCTATGAAGTCCTTCTGGAATTCTCAAAGCACCTAATTAACATCTTGCAGCTTTATTTACTAGAAGAGGGCTTTCCAAAAGCCACCTTCTTGAAATCTGGAGGCGGGAGGCTTCGTTAGCTTCCTTGTGCAGAGCACTCCAGCCTCCTTAGTAGTAGTTTTTTTCTGTTGGGAAGAAACAGGACCTGCCCAGCAGCTGAGGGCATCTCTAGCTCATTACCTCAGCCTGCTGGAATTGCCTCTGCAATGGCACCTCGGAAGCCTCCTCCTTTCCCAGACCTCATCTTGTTGCCCTGGGTTATGATATAGCTCAGTTCCACTCCAGGGAGCGAACTGAGACCAGTTCTCATTCATTCTGCCTGCTCCCCTCAACTAGCATCTTTCAGAGAAATTGGAAAGCATGATCAGTCATTTTTGAACATGTGCCAACTCTGGAAGGCCTCCTATAGTCAACGCATAGTCTTCAGTCATCTGCAGATGGACCAGAAGGGAGGAGGCTTGGAGAAAGAAAAGGGTGAAATTGATGTCATAGGTTTAAAAAATTAGAAATCGAGGTGAAATTCCTATGCCTGAGCATTTCCCACTGTAAAACAGACGATCCAGTGGCATTTAGTACAGACCAAGGGTGCAGCTCCCACCTCTATGCAGTTCCGATCTGAAACACTTTGATCACTCAAATAGAACATTCTCCCCAGTAAGTTGTTACTGACTGCTTCCTGCTCCTTCCACCCTGGCAGATCACCACTTCCTTCTCTTTTTTATGGATTTACCCTTTCTGGATGTGTTGTCTAAATGGGAATCATTTATGTGGCTTTTATGTCTGGCTTGCACTTAGCATGATGGCTTTTGTTTTTGTTTTTTCCTGAGACAGGGTTTCTCTTTGTAGCTTTGCACCTTTCCTGGATCTCCCTCTATAGACCAGGCTGGCCTCGAACCCACAGAGATCCGCCTGGCTCTGCTTCCTGAGTGCTAGGATTAAAGGCGTGTGCCACCACCGCCCGGCGGCATGATGCTTTTGAGGTCCGTTCTTTTTTTTTTTTTTTGGTTTTTTTCGAGACAGGGTTTCTCTGTGTAGCTTTGCGCCTTTCCTGGAGCTCACTTGGTAGCCCAGGCTGGCCTCAAACTCACAGAGATCCGCCTGCCTTTGCCTCCCGAGTGCTGGGATTAAAGGCGTGCGCCACCAACGCCCGGCTCCCGTTCTTTTAAAATATGAGACTGCACTGCCTTTTATGGCTGAGTGAGGAGTATCCCTTTGTGTAGTTATGCCGTCTCCATCCATTGATGGACATATGGACTGTTTCTGCCTTTTGGTTGTTCTGAACAGTATGGTCAGGAACAGCTATGCACAAGTATTTGCTTGCATGACTGTTTTCTGTTGTTTGGGGAATATTTTTTAAAATGGAATGACTGGTGGATGGCAGTTCTGTTAACTTTTGGAGAAACTAGAACCCGGCGTGAAGATGCACACCTCTAATCCCAGCACTTGAGAGGTGAGGGCAGAAAGTCAGTGAGTTTGAGACCAGCCTATGGTGGTGCTGGGTACAGACCGGGAAAAGATTCCATTGAGAACTGTAACGCCCGACACTGATTTTGATGGAAAGCTGTAGGACAAACATCATGAGGCCAGGAAAGGATCTGTGCAGGCTGGAGCAACAGCTGAAGCACCCAGGAGTGTGTGTTCTCCAGACCAGCACTGAATGATAAAAATATGGCTGTGTATCTGGAAAGAAAGATTTCCTTACGTCACCCTGGTTAGTCTCCCGTTGGGATGATTGAAATCACCTTTGCCGTTCACTTACGGTCTTTTCCATGGAATAAGCTTCTGAAAATGCAACCCAATCTTGTTCCTCAACTCTCTGAAGTGCTCCCATGGTTCACTGTGGTCTTCGGAACCTGTTGTAGACGTCCTCTCCAGCGCACCTGGACCTCGATGTGTTAACCGTCCTGCTCAAGGGCTTGAGCCTCAGCCTTCCTCTTTCCCACACAGTATTTTCATATTTCAAACATGCACCTCATGGGAGGTCCCCAAGTGGACCATGCTCTTTCAGACCTTCTTGTCTCAGAAAAAAAAAAAAAACCTAAAAAAACCCCAAAACCAAAAACCTGTCAGGACAGGTGTCCACTGTGTTAGCAGGGATGGCTGCGCCCTTCCTCGCTGGGAGGGAATGGTTTCCAGTAGATGCTCGTTCATGAGAGAAAAGGTGAAAGGGAAGAAGAGGGGGGAAGGAGAGACCCAGATGACCAGACAGGGACAAGAGGAGTTAACAGGAAAAAAAGAGAGCAGAGAGAGAGGGAGACATGAAGGAGAGAAGACATAAATTTGGAGCAGGCAGGAAGTAGACTCCAGTGACACCTCCGTTCACAACCGCAGTCCCAAGCGTTCCACACTCAAACTGTCAGGCTTTCCATAGAGCAAGGAGAGGAGCAGGAAGCCTTGAAATCAGTACAGCCACCCAGATCCCACCCCATTCCTCTAACATTCTGCACTGTAGCCAGGGACAGAGATGCCCTGACGCCGCTGCAGGGTATGTGGCGAGTGCAGCTTCATCCGCCATTTTAGTCTGCTTTTAGGAACTGCACGTCAGAGCACAGAATTGGACATTCAAGGACCTCGGTGGGCATGGCTGTCTTTTGCCCTGTGCTTGCCAGGCATTCATTATGTAACCTTTGCAAGAGTGTGCTAGGTCAGGCTGCTGCCTTCTGATTGTAGCTAAACAGGAAGGACTCATTCAGGAAATGCTGGGCCCAGGCGAGGAAAGCTTTATAAATTGAGGTCTCTAAGAGAAAAATGACACCAGGGTCATTGCCAGTTACCCACAAGGGATTTTTAGCGAATGCGGTGAATGTGGCAGGGACACTGTCCTCTGTACTCACATACCAGACCCCGAAAGCCCAAGCAAGCTTTAAGTGAGTCACTGCTCCTGGGTTGAGCATCAGCATGCCCTCACCCACCTCCTGCAGCCTCAGCCAAGAAAAGATTCCTCAGTATGTCACTTCGGCGTCTGGCTTGCCTTTTCTTCCCCGCTTTAAAGCTACTGCTGGTTGTTTTTGTAAACTAGAGGCTCGCCCGCCAACAAATGGACATTTTCATAATGAGGGTGCCAGTCTGAGCTGTGCCTCCCTGCTGAGTTCTGTGATGGGCAGATGCCTGTAGAGCATGCCAGTGGGCTCAGAGCAGGCAAGCGGAGCTGGCAGCGCCTGCTCCTGGGAACAGACCTCCTTCCCAGACAGGAGACTCACAGCATTTGGGAACCCAAGGATCTTCTCAGCCTGAACGAGCCTGCAGCAAATATTTCCAGAAGTGCATTTGGCACGTGCGTGGATAGTCCCACGGCCACTTGGGACCCATTTCCGGTTATTGCGTGTATGTGTGATCCAGAATTCCTGCAGGCACTATTGTGACAATGTGGTCGCAGGCCACTTTGCAGTGAACTCCTGTGGGAAAGTGGGCTAGCTTCCAGTTTCTGGAGCCCCATTCAGAATCCGCCAGGGACTGCAATAGCCCCATCTCTCCTAAGCACCCGAGGTGCGTCTTTTTGCACAGAGGTTCCACATCCACCATTCTGCAGCTTTTCAGAGCAACTCCTGAGGTAAGCAAGCCTCAGACATGTCCTGTTACACACAAGGGACACTTACTCACCCAGGTAAGTGTTATCTTACCTGGATGGATTTGTGGTTGAGCTGATGTGACAGCGTATGGTACCGCCCACAGTGGGCTTTTCTAGAGATCTGACTTCATCCATTCTTCTCAACCGAGTTGCTTTCCCTAAGGACTGTTCTTGTATTCACATTGGCCACACACAGGATATTTTTTATCTGATGATTTCCCTTGGGTGGTTGGAGTGAAGTCAGATCTCAGGCTGTGAGCACATGCCACACCAGGACTTGTAGCCCAGGGCACCAGTATTACTCATATTTTGTTTTTGTTGTTGTTTTTAAAGGGTTCAGAATTGCCATTGTCCTCCAGAGTCACATTGTCCTTCTTTCAGAATCTATTCAGGCCAAGTGCCCGCCTCGTCTGCCTCTTTCTGAGAACATCATGAAGGAGGACTGCACCTGTCTGAGTGATATTTCCTTCTTTATTTCTCTGCTTCCTGTTTGTCACCCCTGTCCCCAGTGTTCCAGATTCCTGGCATCGTGCGGGAGCCCAGCCTGGTGTGCTGCTCTTCTCCTGCAGTGCCCACCAGAACTCCTCAGCCACCACATGGCACATAGCCTTAGCATTTTGCTAGCGTAAGTTGTCAAGATCACCGTAAAACATCAGGAATGCTGTGGAAGGACACGTAACACCTTCTCCTGTCCCATGACTTTCAGGGACAACCTTTAGAAGAGAGAATGATGGAGAAATTTAAGGTGCCCTAAATAGGTCAGCCCTAGGGTGACCACCACCTGGGACTATCTTGTCCCAGGCAAACGAAGAAAGTTGGTCACTGAAACTCTTTGGGAAGCCATTTATAATATTAATAATATTAGTTAATATCACTATTACTGCAACAACAATAGCAGTAATAGCTAACATTTATATGATGGCCTGTGCCAACTGGTGTTCTAGCTCTCTCTCTCTCTCTCTCTCTCTCTCTATATATATATATATATATATATATATATATATATATATATATATATTAACTCACCGATCCCTCTCAGTAGTCCTGTAGATTATGCACTGTCATAATCCCTATTTGTAGATGGGGAAACAGATGTAGGCACACCTACCCATGCCCGTGCAGGAGAGATGGCTTTCTGGTTTCCTTAAGTTAGCAGCACTATTTCTGAGTGTTCTACCTCTGCATTAGGAGATCTTGAGAGAGCTAGTCCTGGAATAAAATGTCTCCCAAACCTGGGTACTTCCCCTTTGCCCATGGGGCTTTCATTCCGATGAACATCTAGTGTCCCGGTAATGTTCAGAACTCGTTTTTAACAAACACACTGATTGTGAGGCCTGAACAAATGTCTTTGGTGATTCCGTAGGTTTTTTTCTTTCAGCAGTACTTCCAGTCTATCTTGAACTTCATCCCAACAAAAAATTCAGCACTGAGTAAAGGCATGAAACAACACTCAGGCAATTGAGCGTATTGACACTGTATGATAAAGCAAACCCATGGCCTGTGTAATAGTCAGCTCAGGCTGCCATAAACAAAATGCCACAGACTGTGGCTTCAATAACAGAAACCTATTTTCTCATAGTTCTCAAGTCTGGAGGCCAAGATCTAAGTGCCAGCAGGGTTGGTTTCTGACAAGGCTGTTGCTTTTTCTTCTTCTTGTGGTCACTTCCTGCTCACAAGTCGTCACTGGGTCCCTTTTCTGTGTTCATTCAAGCACACACTCACAGAGCCCTCTGGTTTCTCTTTATCTCCCTAGAATGGCAGAACTCCTGGTAGATCAGGGCTCTACACTGAAGACTGCATTTAACTCCCTTAAACGCTCTTTTCCCAAATGCAGTCATATTATAGTCAGGGTTTCAGCCAGGCATGATGGTACAGGATTGTAATCCTAGCCCTTAGAAGACAAAGACCAGAGGATCATGAGTTTGAGGCCAGTGTAGAACACATAGTGAATTCAAGGTCAAACTGTGAGCTACCCATCTCAAAACAAGCAAGAATACACCACCAACAACAACAACAATAAGAACTTGGGAGTTTCAATGCATGCAGAGGGACACAGTTCCATCTGGTCCTGTGACTGGTATCTTTAAGAGCTAATGGTAATCCTCTGCTTCTTAAATTTATAGTTCTGTACAGTAATCCCCTAAAGCAGTGACATTAAATGAAAAATGTAGTATGGTTTTAATGTGGACGTACTTGTTTATGCTTCAGTTTTTTTTCAAATCCATAATCTAGACTGTGGGTGCCATTGTTGAGTGTGAATGTTTTGTGTATCTAGCCAGAACTTACAGTCGTGTGACACACAGTTCTTGGAAAGTTCAACCCATCCATGGGGAGCAGAGCTACTGTGGTATGTCCAAAGGGGTGACTCATCCACAGTAAATGACTTCTTTATTGATGATCTCGACACAGCAGATCTTAGACCCCCAGGACAGCTGTGTGGTGCAGTTTCTTTCACTTCCTGGATATTTCTGCTTTGGTTTAGATGTGGTTTGAGTGTTTCTCTTAGGTTTCATGTGTTGGAGGCTTGGTCTGTGGTGTGGAAGTGTTGGTAGGGGTGGAGCTTTAATGCATAGAGTCCAGTGGGAAGTCACCAAGGGTGAGGTAATTTCCTTAGAACCTCTGAACTAGTTATCCTGAGAGTTGTTCTGAAGAAGAAGAGGAGGAGGAGGAAGGGGAGGAGGAGGAGGAGGAAGAAGAAGAAGAAAAGAAAAAAAGCAAGACTGGTCCTTTCCCGTGGCTTTCTTTGCATTGAAGAGATCTCTTCCCCCTTAGTGGTTTCTGCCATTGTGGTGCCATCTTTCCGGAGGCCCTCACCAAAGCTAAACAGATGCTGGCACAGTGCCCTTGATCCCCCAGCCGTGTCCGTGTTGTGGTTTAAATATGAAATGTCCCACATAAGCTCAGTTTGAATACTTGGTCCCTAGTTGTCGGTGCTGTTTGGGAAGGTGAACCCTTTAGAAACCTTTAGAAAATGGAGCTTTACTGAAGGAAGGATGCTGGGGGGTAGGGTGGGGTCTTGGGGTTTCATAGCCTAGCGCCCACTTCCTGTTGTCTCTGCTCCTGTAGTCTGGTCCCATATTCCTGCTGCCATGCTTTTTTCCCCACTGTGGACTGTCTCTCCTTGGAACTGAGGGCTCAGACAGACCCTTTCTCCCAAAGTTGCTTTTCTCAGAATCTTTTATCACAGCGGTAAGAAGTAATGAAGACAGGTGGATAAATAAGTGTTCCTTTACAAAAATATCCCAACAGAATTTCATTCTTGTAACAGAAACTAGACTGATAACTTTATTAATTGTTGTCTGGGGTCTTCTAATCATATAGTTCTTCCTACGTAAAAATTCATAGGCCTTGATATTTCCTAAGATTTATTTTAGAATTTTATCTCGTTCTCATTTCATAATTTCTTCCTTGGAGTACTTTCTTACAGTTTCAACCACATTATTCCATGTCCTGTAAGTAGCTAGTGATGAAATCCTGCCAGTTTTTCTCACGTGACATATCGTTACATTTTCCTCTTATTTCTATTGACCTGCCCAGTCTTCATCGTCTCACTATGGCTCACTGCCTCAGGCCCACGCTGGCTTCCTGGGTTTTACTCCTTTCCTCTCTATCCCCATGTTTCTGCTAGAACCGTTTTCACAAATGTCTCTACAGCAGTCCCCTGATTGATGCCTATAGTAGTTATTTTCTTTACCAGCTCAGACCGGAGGAATCAGGACTAACTTTGACCTCTCCTGACCTTCTGTCTCTCTTTGTATATATGAATATTCTTCTAAACAGGCTCTGAATTGGACTGAGAGGTGGCTCAACCATTAAAGGTTGGGCTCATAACCGAATAAAGTCTCTGAATTGCTCCTAGATTTTTTTTTTTAATCTCGTTGTGTTACAGAATACCAGCACGGAAAAGGACATTGAGAAGTCTAATTCTCTACCTTACAATCAAGGTCCTACACAAACCACCATTCAGAAACAATTCTAATGCTTCCATTGACAGGCAAATGATAGAAGTACATTCCATTTTCACCCATTTTTATTTTTTTTCCAGAAATGTCTTTCTCAAACACAGATAAAATTGGAGTCTGTGATAATTGCTCACTGGGCTCTTTATTCTGCTCTTTAAAAACTACTGCTTTCCGAATGTTTGCACCTTTGCATGTTGCTACCCCAAGGGCTCCATTACCATTTTCTCCGCCCGAGGCTCCCAATACCTTACGTTCTGCTTGTCCTCTGAGGCTCCTGTGGTTGGCAGTTTCTTCCTACCATGTGGTCTCTGGAACTGAAACCCAGTCGAGTTTTTGAGGGTGGGGTTAATAGTAATGCTGGAGTCAGCTAAAACTACCGTCCCTGTTAATTAGTATGTGTGTTACTTCAGTCATGCTTTTCATGACTGTCTGGGTAGTCGATTTGTTCTTCTTTCTCAGAAATAAGATCATTTATCTGCACTAAACTCTATCTTGTCCTTATGTGGCCATCGTTTCAGCCAGAAGAAATCTCTATAGGTTTTATATGCATTATTCTGTGTGGATGCTCTCCCCCAGTGGTCATAACCCATTTTAAATGTGATCATTAATACTGTTTAAGGCTTCAGTCAGGTTTCTGATCATTGTTTGAGGAGGGCACTTCAGAGCCTGTGGCATAGAACTAGGTGGCATCCTCCTGCCTGGAATTTGGTTTATTAATAGGCATTTCAGAACCAACCGTCACCATATTTGTAGCTCTTACTCTGGTCTCTGGGCTGCAGTAGAAATGAAGAGCACTGGAATCAAGGTGAGTTCCTTGCTATACAGCATCCATGCTGCATCAAGTCCAGTTTTCGTTCCTCCTACCTGAAGGCTTCCTTAATCTTTTCATCTTGTTGTTTATAATGATACTATTCACAGAACTGTTAGAACTTCTTTAGGAAACCAGCACCCGCCTCCTCTCCCTTGACTCCAAGCATTGATTTTTAGAATACATTGAAACTAGCATATCACCTTAAACATACCATCTTAAGACGCTTGGTTTTGTTTGAACATTTCATGACACAGTTCGCACAGGAAATCATCAAATGAGCTTTTACTAGCAGTGACCTGATGTGATAACCTCTCGGTTTCCTCCTTAAATGTGCTGTGACTAATGGCCAATTACTCACTTCCTTTGCAATGGATTTATAAACATAGCCTGTATATATAGTTTTTGAAACTCCAAGTTGTGAACTGAATGAAGCCTTATTCTAAAAGGAGTAGGCTCTCCCATGTTGTTATTTAGAGACAAACATTTTTTTCCGGATGAGTACATCACACTTACAAGGAGGCTTCCGTGTAGTACCTCTGAGAAGATGTGGAAAGCGAACAAAGCCAGACCAAGTGGTTTTGCATACAAGAGTCACCTCTACCTCTGTCCTTTGTCTGTTTTGACCACCTAAAAGAAGAGTGCTGTAGTGATGGTGACAGTGTTGAGAATCTGCACACACACTCTTCTTCCAAGATCCTTTACGGTCCTGCCACCATTTGACAAAGGCATTTGATCACCACTTTACAACTAATGTCCCATAGCTGTCACCTGTGTCCTTTAATGCCCTATACAACAGATTTTGTATTAGATAATCCCACCGTTTGGGTCTGTGAAAACATGCCATGGCAGAGGTACAGGGAAGAGGAAGCCTGTTCACTCAGAATATCATTCTGTAGTGTCTCTCTAGGGCGGGTACCCCCTGTAATGATCTAAAACCTTCCATTACACTCTGTCTGTTCAATGTGTTCACTATCATCTAGTAGCAGCAAGCTGGGAATCAGACTTTTAACACATGGGCCTTCAGGGATATCCCAGATCCAAACCCTCGTAGACCTCTACTGGTGAGAGTTGATTGATGGTCAACTTGACAGGATCTAGAAGGATCTTGGAGACAAACTGCTGGGCATATCTGTGAGGCAGTTTCTAGCTTTGGCTAACAGGGGTAGAAAGAGCGTCTCTTAAATGTGGATGGTGCTATTTCATGAGTCTCCAAATGAATGAAAAGGAAAAGGTAGTCTGGGCACCATTATTTGGGGGAAATTTTATTAAGCTAGAATAATTTAATTTTTTTCTATCTCAATTTCAAAATTAACAAGAGTATAATTTAGGAGCCGAAAAGGTTTTTTTTTTAAATAAAACTGTATGAAATTATCAGCCATCAACCACTCTTACTAAAAGACTAAGCCTTTTACTTTAGGAAATATGAAAGATCCTTTTCTTCTGCGCTTCTCAATTCCTTGTATTTGTATAGTTTGTTTATTTTTCCTTTTGCAAAGGAACTTTCATAGCAGGATGAATTTCACATTGTCTACGCTCAATGTTAGGTCGCCCCCTTCCTCCCCCGCTCCTCCTGAACTCTGTGCATGTGTATGCATTTTTGACTGGTTGGAAAGGGGTCTTTTAAATGCCCTGGGGCCCTGAGGAGGTGTGTTTGACATGGAGTTGTTATGATCACGAGCAGGCACTGTGGACGCTGACTCAAAAGTGTGGTGCCCTCTGCAGGTGCAGATTCCTCACCTGCTAGAGAAGAGAGTAGCCTCGGGCTGTGTGGGGGTCACATCAACTTGTCAGTCCAGGACAGTCCTGTGTCATTCTTATTTGTTCACAGGGCCCTTAGAGCTTGTCTGAGGACCTCTGAAAACCTCCTCCAAGGTCAAGCCCTATTTCAAAACAAAAATAAAACAAGTTTGAAAGGAAAATCTGTGTATAGGCTCCCTTTTTCTATGCTAGTGATAATTCCCCTCAAGGCAGTGTAGATGTTACTGAGGGCCAGTGCCTGCGGTAACAAAGGCGAAGAGGAAAAGCCAAAAGGTGAGCATCTTGGAACGATGCAGGGCACTGGCTTATTTGATCACCACAGAGGAGTTGGGATATAAAGGGAAGCTTATCTGTTTTACAGGTGGGGAAACTCTGAGATCTGATAAGGGGCCAAGAGCTGATGGGATCCAGGCTTCCTGGCAGTCATCCATCTCCTCTATCAACACAAAACAGTAGCAGTCTTAGGCCACACTGTTCTTGATTCCCCCCATCCCCCAAATTGTACTTAACCTGAGAACCAAGGCTTTGCACGCGGCTCCACTACCCACACTTCCAACACACACTAAAATGCAAAGGAATTCCAGGTAGTGCTTACTTTGTGTGTTCGTGGGGCAGGAGTGGGGCAGGCATCCAGAGGAGAAAGAAACAGTGCTTAACCTCACTCAAAATTCAAACGACTTGTATCTCACTATGTAGCTCAGGCTGGCTTAGAACTTACTATGTAGGCTTGGCTGGCCTTGAGTGCTCAATCCTCCTGCCTTGGCCCCCTGAGCACTGGGTTATGGGTATGTGCTTCCACATATGACTGCTTCTCTGGTGTTGATCTTTTATTCATGCTGACATTTTGACATCTAAGTAAAATTCTGGAATAAGAAGATTTACTCCCAGAAATCTAACCTAAGGTGAAGGCTGGACTTTAAAGCATCAGTTATACACCCTGGAGCAAGGTCCACTCCTTCCCACCCCACTTCTGCACTCATATAGAAAGGCATTTGGGAAAGATAATGGGGGCAAAGGAAACATTCTCTGGGGAGAGGTTTTTAAGTCGTCATGGATTAGTTAAGTTGGGTTCAAGATTTCAAAATGTTATAGTTCATATTCCTCCTACAAAGCATATGCAAAATACATAGCTAGAAAGGAGGAAGCAAACAGTTAAGAATTGTTTTCATTGATAATCCCTAATTTTTTAGATAATAGCTTGTGGATGTCCTCATATCTACTGGATGATATGTTAAATTGGTTGATCAGGTACGGTGCTAATGCATTAGTATACTTGAGTGAGGTCCTCTGTCAAGGCTTTATTCTTATTAACTCATGGTTGCTGGGGACGTGTTTAGAATTTCTCTAAGTCAAAAGCACTGTGTTTGATACCCACCATCTCTGGCACATGTAATATTCAGGCGTCAGAAGTGCTGTCTTCAGATATTTAAGTGATGTCGTGTGTGAAAGGAGTCTAGCTTGTTGTAAGGGAATTGAAGACATTGGGTTAGGAACAAGGGAGAGAGTCTCAGGGAGACAGACTTAAAAACAAAACAACAACAACAACAAATAAAAGACTAAAATTTAAGAACTTTCTGAAAATTGAGTGGGTGAGCTCCCTCATCCTGTGGATGTTAGGGTGGAGGCTGGATCGTCACTGATTTGGCACTTGTTATAAAGACGGTGTTGAAACGAACTAGATACTCTCCAGGATGCTCTCCAATCTTGAAATCAGGCGATAATATGCATATTAGAAGTCAGGCTTTGGACTTTCTGACCAGCAAACAAGCAGCCATTTAGCCCCGTCAGGTACGCATCATGGCACAGGATTCCTCTGCTCTGCTGCCAGCTCCAGAAGTCACTGTATGTCCACAATATCCTCAGAGAAGCAGCCACAAATGGCCCTGGAAGAACAAACATTTCTTAGAGTGCAGACTCAGAAACATTGCATCCATTTCTTGAGGGACTTTCATTTCTTGTCTTCAGTGTCTAAGCTGGTACCAGTCCAGAATCTTGTTTCCATTCTCCATGTGCAAAGCATGAGGCAAATAGAAGCCAGCTGAGAAAGATTTCTCTTCTTCTGGGCACATTGACATCTCAGCTCCCTCTCTTTTTCTTTCCCTTTATCTCAGGCTGTTAACTAACTCTTGACAGCTGAGAAGTAATCTCTCTTCTGAATGTAGAAGGCTTCATGTAGAACCTCTCCCAGAGATCTCTGTGCTTTTATTCTGGCTGATTGAAGCAAAATGAAACAGAACTCTAAACTTACCCTTGTAGAAACCAACTCTGTGACTGGCAGTGGAGGTTTAGGGGACAAGGAGGAGAAGCGATAACAGCCTTCCTGGCTTACAGACCATCTGATACAGCTACCTGGGCTTGCCCTGAGAAGAAAGCATTCAGCTATGTTCATTTTGCTCGTTTCCCAATAGAATTGTGGAGTAGAATTTCGTTATTGCCGACACTGGGTGCATGGGTGATTTGTGCCTTTTCCATTATAACCATGTACATTCTCTGAGGATCCTCCTCACTTCTCTGCACAGAAGACTATTCACAGAGACATATGGCCATACCAGATGCACTCTCATGCAATGGCCTCCATAACTCACCTAAAGCACCTTTGGTGATATATGCCCAGAAAGCCCCCCTCAGCACTTATAATCTTGGAAATATGAAGACTTCCTGGGGGTTTTTAGTGGAATTTCTGGTTCATATTATGCCTAATAAAATGTCTTCAAGGAGACAATCTAATTTATACCTGATGAGGTAATTAATAGATATCCTGTGTCCCTAATGAGGGATAGTCCAGGCCTGGGACCTGCCTAAGGACACAAGGATGTGAAATAGCTTTCACTTTCTAGGGCCAGCCTGCTCCCAGGATGGCTGCTTTTTATCCCCCAAAGAAGCAGTTAATACACAAATGGCCAAATTGTCAAATGTGTGGGACAACTGAGCACAGAACACACGAGTTCACAGAGCTGGAAGTAGCCAGCACAGTTCCTTTTCACCTGGAACCTTACTCCCTGTATGGGATGTATCTAGGTAAGGATTTTCCACACAAAACTTCTTTGGTGGTCTTAGCGCATCTGGTGAAGGTCATTGGTTAAACTTCCCCGAAGAAGTGGATAAAAGAAGAATGCCCTATGACCCCAAATGTTCTTGGGAGCCCAAATCTGACCTTCCCTTGTCAGAAAGCCTCAGTCCTCCATGTAAGCAGCAGACTTGGCTGCTCTCAGCATTCTTCAGTTCAGAATTACTAGCCTCGGGCTCTTTGATCTTTCACTCCCTGAAAAATTAACATGGGCTCTCCGGTGTTGTGCCAAAGCTGTACACATTTCCGTTCAAACAGCACAGAAACATTCACAAATACTTATTTTTCATCTTCAATTTATTATGCACCAACTTGCTTAACTGGTCAATTCTTAGAAACATTATAGTAAAGTTAATAGAGCCATGCTTGTTTGTCCCTACAGATCTTGAGAGCCAGCCCGATAGTTTTTCAGTGAGTATCTACAAACTTGACCTGTACTACCTTGGGAGTTTGTGTAGGAGTGAGTCTGTGGAATTGGGGCAAAAAGATAATAACAGTCTTTGAAAACGCAATCCACCTCTCCTTCCTCTAATCACTCCATATTCCTTGAAGGGAACCCTTTATATTTCCACTGAGTAAAAGAATACATCCTACCATGTAGACTAATAGATTAATCAGTACCATTTTTTCAAGTCTTGCCATAAATTTCAAATTCCTATCAACATCATATTTGACAATTAGGAATAAAATATTATGAACACAAAATAACTTAAGTTTTTCTGAGTTAGCTTATCATTTCCGAGTAAGGTGGTTTCCAGTCACACATATGGGGCCATCTTTAGTGATACTTTTCAATTACTGTAATAATTGCTCCTCTTTTTTTTCTTTTTTGAGACAAGGTCTCCTAATGAATCAGGAGCTCACTTATCTAGTTAGACTGGCTTGATCAGCATGCCCAAGATCCTCCTTCCTATGTCTCCCTAAAACTGGATTACATCAAGTCCAGATTTTTATGTACAGCTTGGGATCCAAACTCAGGATGTCATGGTTATGTGGCAAGCACTCCACTGACTAAGCCCACCTCTCCAGTCCCATGAATAAGGATTTAATTCACGTTCAACCGTCATTCCATACTGCTAAGTTTCTTTTGCCTTTGAGCCTTTATGAAACAGAATAGATAAACGAAGCTGCTTGCTAAGCACCTGGCCCTGGGTCTGGTACATGATTCATCGAGAGGGGAAGCGCTCTGCCACACCTCATTCGTGATTCTCTTCCACAGACTAGACTAGTGTGTATCTGAGCACACATACACACTTGTTCTCTCTCTCTCTCTCTCTCTCTCTCTCTCTCTCTCCCCCTTCCCCCCCCTCAGAATCTTATCAGGTGGCTTCATTCACTTCACTGGTCATTTTCATTTTTCCCAGATTTAAAAAGTCTACACTACACAGGAAGAGAGCAAACCATCCTTAATTGTACATGTGAAACACTAGTCTGTTGGTGTCATTCCTTGTGATGATGTTGGTGGTCACAATGACCACAACGCAACTAGTCTTTTCTCTGAGAGGCAGAAACCATTTCTCCCTCTCCACATCTTACAAGATTCATACAATTCAGCTGTTGCATTCTCCTCAGACACCTTTCAACCCTCTTCAAGTAGAGAATGTGCCTTGGCTACCTTGGGGCATCAGATTGTATTGTCACTGCACTGCAGGTTCCTTTTCCAACTCCAGTGCCTGCTTCGTCAACTGGGTCTCTCTGTATCTGGAAGAATTGCCTCAGAAAATCTTACCACATTATAAAAAGATTTCTCCAATCTG
Source organism: Peromyscus aztecus (assembly GCA_902168405.1). Lineage (NCBI taxonomy): Eukaryota > Metazoa > Chordata > Mammalia > Rodentia > Cricetidae > Peromyscus > Peromyscus aztecus. The sequence goes on from CABHPQ010155028.1 coordinate 15,625, forward strand.
GTTGCTCTTATGATGACTTCACATTTTTGGGGGGAAAAAGTCCACAAACCTCAAAGTGTAAAGATTTTGACTTTGAATCCCAATGTTACATGAGCTAAGGAGTCAAAGTGTTCAGAACCTGTCTCACCGCCCCCCCCCCCCCACAGTGCCACATTCTGTAGGGGACACCTGAGCAGAGGAAGTGGAGTTTGGCTTCCCAGAGTGGCTTGGGGTGCACGGGTCCAGATGGGAGGCCCAGCTGTATAGGGTGTTCTCGTGAACATAGCTTAGTTTTTTGGGACAGCACTTTCCCTATCTATAAAAAGACAAGTGAGAACAATAAAACTGTACTCAAGGGCTATGGCAGACTTATGTATAATGTGAGGAAAGCATGAAGGATGTCCTGTTAAGTAATGAAAATCATCATTAGAGAATGAGAGGAACCGGAGTGCCTCACTGTCGGTTGAAGAGCGAGCATGTATCCACAGAACTGTCAGAGAATAGAATCCTGTTAATAGTATACCAACTTGTGAGAAATATATTATCAGGCTGAGGCCCAGACACTGAGATTTCTATATTTCCTTGGATACTATACTTGTTGGGAGAGGTTACTATTATAAAGTACCACCACTTGGGATGCTTAGAACTTGAAAGTTTATTGTTTCACTGTTCTGGTAACTGAGAGTTCAAAATTAAGGTACTGGCTGGGACATGCTCCCTCCAAAACCTGCAAGTGAAGAACCTGGGTTGGTTAGGGTTTTGTTGTTGTTGTTGTTGTTGTTTTGTTTTGTTTTGTCAACTTGACAATCTAGGGTCATCTGGGAAGAGGGAACTTCAAGTGAGAAAATGTTTCCCTCAGACTGGCTGGTAGGCAAGTCTGTAAGGTGTTTTCTTAATTAATGATTGGTGTGGGAGGACCCACTTCATTCAAGATGGTGTGGCCTGGGCTGTATAAGAAAGTTGGGGGAGCAAGCCAGGAGGAGCAAGCCAGTAAGCAGCATTCCTCCAAGGTCTCAGTTTCAGTTTCTACCTAGCTTCCCCTAATGATGCACTGGAAGCCAAATAAATCCTTTTCTCTCAAGTTGCTCTTGGTCATGATGTTTATCACAGCAGTAGGAATCTATCGAGGGGAGGATCCTTCCTCAGCTGTGGCTAGCCTGCGACTTGCTTGGCTTGTGACAGCGTGATGTCTTTAGCATTACAGGCAGAGTCCCCTCACTGTTGCGGCATTTATAAATTGTTCTTGGTTGGGTCTTTCCAAATTTTGAGATCACGTATTATCCGTGGCCTTCTAATTTGATAAAATTTGCCGCTCCAGGACGGGTGCTTTCTTCTGGGATGTGTCCTTGCTCAGTAGCCCATTTTGCTGTCTTCTGAAAATACCCTCCCTGCTACGTTAGAATGTTTTAGTTGCAGAAGTCATTTGTGCTTACTCTAACAACTAAATCTCTCTCGTGCTTTCTCCCATTGTCTCCACCCTAGTACTAAAGTACCGTTACCAGCCTGGTGTCGGTCCCTCCGCTTTTCCTCCCTGCTCAACCATGTGAGAATACACCTGTCAGCTTGGGTTGTTCATTCCTACAGAAATGAGACCATGCCTGTCAGGTACTTTCCCTGCTTCCAGGTCACGCGGAGAAAGAGCTGGTTTTTTTTTTTTTTTAACGCTGCAGAGGAGGTGGGTGGGCTACAAGTTTTCGATGGCTCCCTCGCTGGTGGAAATTGAGATCGCCATATCTGCCTTTTGGGCTGTGGGGATCGATGGGCAGAGGTGAAGCTCAGGCCTTTGTTTTCCTACTGTGCAACTCCAGCAGGCACTGTTTTTAAAGAAAACAGCCACAGCGATTACATGTCAGCTCTTAACACAAACACGAATGTCAGGGAGGATTTCAGAGTGTGGTAATGAGCTGGCCCACCCACCAGTGCGCTGATGCCTTTTGCCTGCCTTGGGAAAGCGCTGCCGGGGACCACGAGGGAGCTTCAAAATGAGGTTGGGAGCTTCCTCGAGCCCTTAACTTAATGGTGCCTGAGTTTCATTAATTTGCTGTAGCACTGCTCCTTTTGTGAGCTGAGGATGAGCCTTCATATGTCACATATTCCAAAAGCAATTCCCAATCAGACTGGACAAGGAGCTCTTCGGGAAAAATAATTAGAACAGACTGAAGATAACTTGCTTTTTATAAGTAAGCTTAAAGGCGTGCCAGCCTCCACTTTAGGGCAATTTCAGGGCTTCGTTTGTGTATAGAAACATCACCGACAGATACCCAGACACTGTGTTCTAATCACAGGTTAGCAGCACTCACACAAACTGGTTCTATTTTCAGAGTGAAGCGCACAGGAGCCTCAGCAATTCTTGGTCAATAGCCAACTAGTATATCACAGTGACCCGGGATAACCTGCGAGCCCTCAGGCAGGATGTGAGCTTACAGCTTTATAAATTTTAACTGATAAGGAATGGGGCAAGACTAGAACTGGAGAGATGGAGGCAGGGCTTGCTTGGATATGACACATCTGCAGCACAAGCTACTTGGGAGGCTGAGGCAGGCATATCATTTGAATCTCAAAGATTGCAGGCAGCCTAGGCAGCATAGTGAGACTCTGAACACAGAAAACCTCAAATTATACTACCAAATTGATTCACAACTATTGTATTTCTGGAATTTGGGTCATGCTTCATTATTCGCAATATAAAAAATGATGCTGGCGTAACTTTTGTTTTAATTTTATTTCACTTAAATCTTTGATCTATGTGAAAAATTTTGGTAGATTGGTAAGTAGAGCTCTACCCTGACTTTTTAATTCTGGTACAACCAGCATCCTGGTGTTTATCGTTCACTATCTGTCCTGCCTCCATTTACCATATTCAAAAAGGCCCATATGTGCATGGCTGTCTGAATTGTGTATTTGTGGCCGTTATGTCTCTTTCTGTACTACCCCCAGACCATTTCAATTACTGTAGCTTTCTAATACATAATTTTGAAGTTTAGTAGAATTTGTTTCCCCATTCACTTTTTTTTCCACCTTACACTTTCCTTAATACAATTTCATGTTTTTCCATGTGATTTTGGGAATGACTTTCAAACATTTCCTCCAAAAAAATCGTATTTGGGCATTGTGCTCATACTTTTTGAGTGTGGGGAAATCGTGTTTTATAATATGGAGTGTGTACACCCCAGAGCAGTAGATGACCTTTCAGTTATTTTATAAGCAGAGGTGAAGACTCAAGCCTTCTTCATGTAAGACCTGGAAATGTTATGCTACCACCCCTTCAGTATTTGACCGATTGAAGAGTCATACATGAGTGGGATGTTTTCTATTGGATTCTTTGTTATGCAAAGGGAAACTCTTGGTTTTGATATATTACTTTCATTTATTAACCAAAACTTACTCAGTTCTTTACCAATTCTCATTAAATTTTCATTGACTGTCTTGAGATCCCCAGCTCCACAGTGATGTTAGTTGGAACTACTAAGGATTGTTGTCTCTCAGTCCCTTCATGGAAATTCTGTTTTTCCTCTTTATGATCTGTCTGTTATTATAAAGACAACAGTGTCATTTGTTTCCTACATCATATGGTTTAGTACTTTCAAACTGCAGGTTACAGTACATTCATGGAGCGCTAAATCTTTTATTCTGAGTGAAATTTATAAAAAGAAATGAAAATTTAAAACAAATAGAGAAATCCTAGAGCATTACATATTCTAACCACTATGAATTTTATGTTTCAGGTGTTCATGCACACACGTTTCCTAGGTCACTGAACAAAGTTAATTTCTTACTATAAAATATGGTGGCCATATTTTATTAGAGTTTGAAGTATATTCTGATAAGTGATTTCTTTCTGGATTTTACAAATTCTTTCCCTTCTTGCCTTGGAGGGTGAGTAACTCCTGGCTCCATCTCCCTTGCTGCCTCAAGAGGAGGAGCACTGAGTAGAGTGCTGTGGTCCCTTGTCACCCTTTGGATGGAATGTCAGTGCATGCCTAAGCTGAACTGATGCCTTCACCAGAATTGGAAGGAGATGGAGCCAGATTGTTGGAAGGCACAGAGGCAAAAGAGTGATTTGTTGAACTCGGTATACCTAATCTGTTCAGATACTTCTGGTTTATTTCCAATTATTTGCTAAACAGATGTAGGAATTACAGACCACAACCTTACCTGACCACTTAGGTAGATTATATTTTCTAGAAGACAGAGCTAGGTGAGATACAGTCAGGTCACACTCCCTGGAGAGTCATGGTGCCTGTGTAGTTATGGGTTGCCTTCCACATACAAAGGCATGTCATAGAAGCATGGGAATAAATGAGGTATAATCATGCTCTAACGGGCCGTTTGGTTCTGTTACACTGTAGTTATTCGGGTGGCTTTCGTTTAATCTAGTATTCCAGTAGCTCTTATTTAATCCAAGAAGTAGAAAGGGCATGGCCTAGTTCTCTTTCTGTTGCCTTGATGAAACATTGACCCAAACCAACGTGGGGGACGAAATGGCTTTTATTTCATCTTATAACTCCTAAGTCATAATCACTGAGGGGAGTCAGGGCAGAATACAGGGCAAGAACCTAGAGGCAGAAACCAAAGCAGGAGCCATGGAGGAATGTTGCTTACTGGCTTGCTGACCCTAGTTGGCTCAGTTAGCTTTCTTACACAGTTACAGCTTACTTGCCTAGGGATGGCCCCTCTCCCAGTGTTGTGGGCCCTCTTATATCAAATAGTCATCAAGAAAAGGACCCCACAGATGTGCTCACAGGTCAAGCTGATGGAGGCCAGTCCTCAGTTGAGGCTCCCTCTTTTCAGTGTGTCACGTTAACCACTGAGATCAGCCAGCGTAGTGCTATAGGAGGGGTCACCAGGAAGGTTAAAGTTCCCACCCATAAATGGACAGTCAGTAAGAGTCAGGTTTTTAAAGTTTAGACAATGCATGAGTATTGTTTGCTTGCATTTCTCTGTGTACAGGCAGCTGTCCATACTCCCAAATCCAAGCAGCCTAGAACCAGGCTCTCCTGTTGTGCTAACATCGGACTCCATTGGGTTTCTCCGTGATGCTCCCCACACACAGCCATGTTGACTTTCTCTCGGGGTGTTTCACACACCAGCTCAGTCTCTACACTCCCACTTGCTCCTTTCTGCCCTGTGATCTTTTCAATGTGTGCTGACAATTTTCCTTTTCTTCATGTGTGACCAACAGGAAAGAGGACAGGGAGCAGCAGATAGAGATAACGAACCGGATGGGTCAAGTTCACCTCTGCTGTACAGGGCAATGGTGCCACTCTCTTGTGTCACCTTCACTTGTGTACCTTGGGTTGTCTGGGGCGCTCCACCCACTTAGCACCTGCAGCTGGATGAGAGCAGAGCAAGACAGTCATGCTGACTCACTTCAAATCCCTCATCATTAGACAGTCCCCCGCGCCGCTCATCAGCCACGCTGCCTGTCACTGGTCCTTCCTACTCTGTACCTTCCGTTCTTCCTTGAGCCATGGCATCTCTCCCCACCGTCCCCTCTGCTAAAGACCTTGTGCTTCATTTTTATGAAAAGACGGAAGCAATCAGGAGAGACTCCGCCACAGCCTCCTTAGCGCCTCTCCCTTAGCCACCTCCGCCTTCCCCCTGTCACCTCGAGAATGACTACGCACCTGTCTTTGCCCAACCCCAGCCTCTCGTGCGTTCGGTTGATCTCCTGCCTACTCAGGGCGCAGCTTCAGCAGTTCTTCTTGTTCTTACCTTACAGTCTCCTCCATCTCTACTGAATCACTCTCATTTGCAATACAGATGTCCTCCCCTCCCCTCCCCATGGGTAACATCCTGGTTGGATGCTGCCTCCTCCCCCTGTCCGTCTGTCCCTTCCACTTCAGCAGGTGTTCTTCACTCATTTGTGCTATGAGTACGTTCAGGGTGAAGCCTATGGGCTCCTTCTCAGAACAACGTTTTGAAACGCTCCAAATAAAACAGGACCACAAAAGGAACACATGATATAACTATCAGTAATAGTAATATTTTCAACTAATAGGGTATGCTAACATTATTTATTTATTAATATACTAATGCATTTAATGTGAAGGTGAGCTAAAATTACATTTTAATTTTTAAGTAAACATAAAACATGCTACTGCAAAAGTTCTCTCTAGTTATAACCCTTACACTACCTAGACTCCAGAAGTCTGTGCAGTATTATGAGATGAAGATTCTCATTGGATCTGTTAAATTTAAACAAGGAAAATGGTTCACTGATGATATTACATTAATGCAGATAGGCTGCAGAGTCAAAACAAAGTTTCATGTTTTCCCATCTAAACTGGTATACTTCCTTGGTCCTCCATGACCGTCATGGGAACCCTGCTTCTTGCAACAGTGCTCCCTCTAGAAAGTGCTCTCTTCTCTGATTTATGCATCTCCCTTGTTCTGCGGGGGCTCTCTTCACTCAGGATTTTGACTCCCATAATCCTTTGGAACTATACTTACTGAGGTCACCAATGACTTTTGTATTGCTATAGACAATGATGTCGCCTGTCTTAGCAGCAGTATTTGAGAGGATCGATCTTTTTTATTTAATATTTTTCCTTGTGTGTATTCTTTGCACATGGTACTTGCTATAGAAGACATTTCAATACAAGCACATATTGTATAATGAGTATATTTTTTTAATCAAAAATTTAATTAGCGTATACCATATTGGGTTTCATCACAGCATTTTCAAGCCAAATTTGTTTTGGTGGATTCTCCTCCTCAGCCTCCTGCCCTCCTTTGTACCCATCTACCCCCCCCATAGATTTTCCATTTTCATGTCACATGTCTCATTACCCCTCCCCTCCCCTCCTCAAGGCCTTTTTCCTCCTCTTGTGGTTACTTTTCTAGCTTAGAGCCTCTCCCCACACTCACCCCCACTCATATGCATCCATATAAACATGATAAGGTAGGATCCATATGTGAGAGAGACCCAGAGCTTTGGCTTTTCTCAGGCCTTTAAGGTTCTCGGGTGTTTAATGCTGCTCCCTTCTCGTCTGACATCTAAATCATGGTGTGAGCCAGGACTCAGTCCTTCCATGTCTTTTCTTTCTGTCTATGTGCATTCTTTTATTTACCACTCCAAAGTTATAACTTCAGCCTCCACTGTGCTTCTGAATTTCAACTGCACCTTCACTATCTCCACATGGCTACCTAGTAGAAAAACCAATTCGTCATGTGAATTTGAGCTCGTGTTCTCAAACCTGCTTTTCTTTTGGTCTCTCCTCATCCAGCTAATTTCAGCTCTATTTCTCCAGAAACATAGGCTAAACACTCCAGTGCCGTGCTAACTCATCATCAGTGTTCATCAGTTCTAGTGTCTGGATACATTTTGGAGATGACCATTTCCCTGTCCCACTGTTGCCCGGTCATGAGATCCTCTAAAGCTGGGAAGAGGGGCCCAGCCTCCTCATCCTCCCCGCAGCCCTTTTCCTATTGTTAAGTTTGGAAGTTTAGCTATCTCACGAGCAACTCATCTAATTCTGCTTCTTTGGACTCAGAAGCAGTATGCACAGTACCTAATGCTATTCAAAGCTCCTAGGCACTGCTAATGGATACCGTTCCCTAGTGATGGACGTTTCCTGTGAGTGACTTGTGGAGTTCATTCAGTAGCAAATCATGAATATAATAAGATTTTAAATGATGCTCTGCAAGTTTGAAATATGGCATCTCAATTTTAGGCACTTCTTATTAAAGGTTATTGTTTCAAATATTCAGATATTGTTTCAAATATTCAAATGAAATCATGACCTGTATCTCTCAATATTAAGGGACTGTGCTGGTTCTGTGGTGTGACTGACAGATATGTGAAATGTGTTAGCTAACAGTACCTTCTTCTAGCATTCTTTCTCTTCTATGAATCAGAAAATAATAAAAAAAATGTCTCCAGTAGCATTAGAGGGCAGGTAACTTTTTAGCAATTAATTAGGAGTCTTGTTCAATAAACACTATTGAATAGCTATTATATGCCAAGGACTCCACTGGGTACTGGGACACACATAAAGCCAAGGGGACATCCTGGAAAATCCAGATGAATAGGAAGGTAGAGGAGACAGGGGACAGAATGTTCAGCTCTGTGTGAGTGGATCTACCGGCTCCATCCTAACATCTCCTCTGGAGTCCTTGGAAAATGATCTGTTCTTGGTTGCTATGTCTAAGGGACCCATCCATACCACAACCAACTCTGTTCCTAAACAGTGCTGGCTTAGAATCCCAAAGGGTGAAAAGTAGATGTCATATAAAGACTTTGCTGGAAAAATGCCCGACTGAAGCTGTGGTGATATATTGTGTACCCTAATAAAATTGTCCTGAAGATCAGAGAGACAAAGGAACAAGCCACTGCCACATCTCACCTCACCAACTCCTTGAGTCCTCTGACTGAATGTCTCTGAGTCCTTAACGAAAGGCTCCAGCTGAAAAAGCCGCTAGCTGGAAAAGACGCTTCTGCCAAAAAGCCTTTAGTTCCTGTCTCCTTGTGCCTTATATACCTTTCTCCGCCCAGCCATCACTTCCTGGGATTAAAGGCATGTGTGCTTCCCAGTACTAGGATTAAAGGTGTGTGCCACCACTACCTGGCCTCTATGTTTAATCTAGTGACTTGTTCTGTTCTCTGATCTTCAGGCAAATTTTATTAGGGTACACAATATATCACCACATGAAGCATTCCAAAAAAAAGGTGGACTCTATTCTTAAACTTTCTTTTTTTTCCATTTATTCTTTTTCTCGTTTTATATTATTATTAAGAGATTTTCTATTCATTTTACATAGCAACCACAGATCCTCCTCTCCTCCCTCCTCCCGCCCTCGAGCCTTCCCCTTCAACCCACCCCCCATTCTTACCTCCTCCAAGGCAAGATCTCCCATGTGGAGACAGTAGAGCCTGGTATATTCAGTTGAGGCAGGTCCAAGCCCCACTCCCTGCACCAAGGCTGCACAAAGTGTCCCACCATAGGCACTGGGCTCCAAAAAGCTGGCTCATGTACCAGGGATGGATCCTGATCCCACTGCCTGCCTGGGAGTCCCCTAAACAGTTCAAGCTAAACAACTGTCTCACCTATCTAGACGGCCCAGTCCAGTACCATGGGGACTCCTCAGCTAGGTCCACAGTTCATGTGTTTCCACTAGTTTGGCTGGTCATCTGTACATTTTCCCATCATGCTCTTGATGTCCCTTGCTCATAGAATCCCTCCTCTCTCTCATCAACTGGACTCCTGGAGCTCTGCCTGTGACCTGGCCATGGATCTCTGCATCTGCTTCCATCAGTCACTGGATGAGGACTCTATGATGACAGTTAGGGTATTCAGCCTTCTGATCACTGGAGTAGGCCAGCTCAGGTACCCTCTCGACTATTGCCAGTAGTCTAAGATGGGGTCATCCTTGTGGATTTCGGGGAACTTCTTTTTCCCTATCCCCATGATGTCTTCATTTATGCTTGCTTTCCCACTCTGTTCCCATTCCAGCTCAAACCTCCCATTCCCCTATGTTCTCATCCCCTGTCCCTTGCCTTCCATTACCCCACACACACCACCAGTTTGCTCATGTAGATCTCATCTATTTCTCCTTTGCTGGGTGATCCATGTGTCCTTCCCTGGGTCCTCCCTGCTAGCTAGCCTCCCTGGAGCTGTGGGTTGCAGTCTGGTTATCCTTTACTTTGCATCTAGTATCCACTTATGAGTGAGTACATACCATGTTTGTCTTTCTGAGTCTGGGTTACCTCACTCAGGATGATATTTTCTAGTTCCATCCATTTGCCTGCAAATTTCATGATGTCATTGTTTTTTTCTCTGCTGAGTAGTACTCCATTGTGTATATGTGCCATATTTTCTTTATCCATTCTTCAGTTGAGGAGCATCTAGGTTGTTTCCAGGTTCTGGCTATTACGAATAATGCTGGTATGAACATATTTGAGCATGTGTCCTTGTGGTATGATTGAGCATTCCTTAGATATATGCTCAAGAGTGGTATAGCTGGGTCTTGAGGAAGATTGATTCCCAATTTTCTGAGAAACTGCCATGCTGATATCCAAAGTGGCTGTACAAGTTTGCACTCCCACCAACAGTGGAGGAGTGTTCCCCTTGCTCCACATCCTCTCCAACATAAGCTGTCCTCAGTGTTTTTGATCTTAGCCATTCTGACAGGTATAAGATGGTATCTCAGAGTTGCTTTGATTTGCATTTCCCTGATGATTAGGGATGTTGAGCAATTCCTTAAATGTCTCTCGGCCATTTGAGATTCTTCCTTGAGAATTCTCTGTTTAGCTCTGTAGCCCATTTTTTAATTGGATTGTTAGGTATTTTGATGTCTAGTTTCTTGAGTTCTTTATATATTTTGGAGATCAGCCCTCTGTCAGATGTGGGGTTGATGAAGATCTTTTCCCATTCTGTAGGCTGTTGTTTTGTCTTATTGACCGTGTCCTTTGCTCTATGAAGCTTCTCAGTTTCAGGAGGTCCCATTTATTAATTGTTGCTCTCAGTGTCTGTGCTACTGGTGTTATATTTAGGAAGTGGTCTCCTATGCCAATACATTCAAAACTACTTCCTACTTTCTCTTCTATCAGGTTCAGAGTAACTGGATTTATGTTGAGGTCTTTGATCCACTTGGACTTGAGTTTTGTGCATGGTGACAGATATGGATCTATTTGCAATCTTCTGCATGTTGACATCCAGTTATGCCAGCACCATTTGTTGAAGATGCTTTCTTTTTTCCATTGTAAAAGTTTGGCTTCTTTGTCAAAATCAGGTGTTCATAGGTGTGTGAGTCTTTAATTCTATTTCATTGGTCCACATGTTGATTTTTATGCCAGTACCAAGCTGTAGAGCTTTAAGTCAGGGATCATGATGCCTCCAGAGGTTGCTTTATTGTACAGGATTGTTCTAGCTATCCTGGGTTTTTTGTTTTTCCATATGAAGTTGGAATTGTTCTTTCGGGGGTCTGTGAAGAATTGTGTTGGGATTTTGATGGGGATTGCATTGAATCTGTAGATGGTTTTTGGTAAGATTGCCATTTTTACTATGTTAATCCTACATATCCATGCACATAGGAGATCTTTTCATTTTCTGATATCTTCTTTTCTTTTTCTCTCTCTTCCCTTTCTCTCTCTCTCTCTCTCTCTCTCTCTCTCTCTCTCTCTCTCTCTTTCTCTCACTTTCTTTCTTTTTAAGTTTTTCAAGACAGTGTTTCCCTGTGTAGCCTTGGCTATCCTAATGTAGTAAGTAACTGTAGATGTCTTATTATTCATTTCTAGGGACTCCTACATTTTAAATAGCTCCCTTCCATCATATTATACCATTCTCTGTGGTGATATTTACGTATGTGTATACAGAGGTATTCATACTTTAGGAGCATTCAGAATATATGAACACACACACATATAAATATATATATATATACATATATATATATATATATATATATATATAATGCCCACAAGGTGTTTGATTTGGTGTGTGTGTGTGTGTGTGTGTGTGTGTGTGTGTGTGTGTGTTTTGGAGACCAGGTCTTACTATGAGTGGCTTTGGTTAGCCTGGAACTCACCTGGTAGCCCAGGCTGGCCTCAGTTGTGGTGACCTTCCTTTAGTCCCTGCCTTCCAAGTAAAGCTCTGGGGCCATAGGCTTGTGTCATTATGTTGCACAAAAGAATTTTAGAACAATTCCCTCTGGGTGGGTAAGAGAGAGATACCCATGGAGAATTTAAGAACTATAAAATATAGCATGGTGTTAAAATATCACCTTGCTTTAATCTCACTTCACTTGTAACAGGGCTGATGGGAGACAGGGATGATCTCCTGATGTCCCTTATTTTATTGATGAGGAAGCTGATGATTTGGGGGCTTTCCCCAGCTGGTCCCTCAGGCAGCTCTGGAATAGAACCTCAGTTTCTGCCCAACTCTGTGCTCCTGCGTCCACTTTGTAAACAGGACTTCATTGGCTGATGTTGAAAAACAACTTTTTCCATCAGGGTTGGGAAGGCCAGTCTGAGATTATCTGACAGAGCATCTGTAGTTTTATGGTTGGAATGGAATGTCACTAGACACCGTCCTGGCTCCTGGTCGAGTTCCACCCAACAGCAATCATTGAAAGGCCATGCGAATGGCTCCCTGTAGCTGTCCACAAGCAAGGGGTCACATGAGGTCATAGGCCTGATGCCAGGAGTAAGGGGACAAAGCAGGGATGATCAGATCTGGACCCCATGGAATCTGTGATATGACGGGAGAGCAAGATGAGCCGGAGCTCCTGAAGGGCAGTCTTAAAGGAATCTGGAAGACAAACGTGCGAGACCTAGTGGGAAACTGATGGGGTCAGCAGCAAGTGTAGAGTGAAAGCAACAGCCAGAGAGAGTTAGATGGGGCCAAGAATATAGTTTCTTTTGCTTATACACTGGTTAATTTTTAGAACATGCAAAGCACTGTAAGGAGGCCACATTCTCCCCTTTACCCAAGTGCTACCTGTCCTCTCACACATACTGAGGTAGGTTCTCTACAAGCCTAGCGTTATCTTTTTTTTCCCTTTCACAGTTATGGGTGTTACACAGGGAGCAGGTGCAGTTCCCTGACATAAGCTGGCAACCCTCCTAGACTCACAAATATGAACATGGATAAATTCCAACTTGAAGTTATTTTGCAAGCAGGCTGAGTCAACAAATCTTGGGTATTGACTGGGTTTAGTCCTTTAGGAACTGACTCAATATTTTATGAAACTGACTCGCAAAGTTCAGAAAGTCTTCAAAATAATGGGACTAAAACAGGATTTGTGATTTCCACCAAGTGCTCGAGTCTACAGACTACAACTGCCTTCCTAAATCTCTTTTGACATTTCTGATTGTCAGGAAACTTTGGACTACAAGTCAAAAGTCTGACATTAGAAATGTCGTGAATCTTAGAAGCCCCTGCCTCTCTTGGGGAGAATCCCATAGGTACTTGTCCTGGGCAGGAGATGGCCGCCAGAAGCCACGGATATGTCTGTATCTTGGTCTGTTGCTATAGCAGAATACTCAAGACTGGGTAAATTGCTAGAAAGAGGGGGTATGCTTTGCCTCACAGTGTTTTTTAAACTTAATTTAATTTAGTTTGGAGACAAAGGTTTTATGTACTCAAGGCTGGCCTTGAATTCCTGATTATCTCGTGTCTACTGCCTCAGGTTCTGGGATTCCAGCCTTTATTGCCATACCCATGGCTCATGATTTTAGAGGCTGGGATGCCCAGTTCCAACTTTGCTTGAGGAACTCATGCTACCTCAAATTGTAGCAGAAATAAGCAAGTACTATAGGAAGAGAAAGAGAGAGAGAATAAAATCAAGCAATGAAAGACAGATGTATTTTTATACTAACTACTGGTGGCAACAGGTCAAGCCCCAGGAAAACTAGAACTCGCTTAAAGGGAAGGCATTAATCTATTCACAAGAGTCTATTCCCGTGATCCCAATGCCTCCCCCAGAATTGAAGTCCTAACGCACGAACTTTTGGAGGGCACACTCAAACCATAGCAGTTTTGTTTCATTATGACGGATTGGTTATTGGTTGACTCTGAGGCAGACAGATTATCCTGTGTTACACCAGAGGGCCCAGCACAATCACCAGGGTCAGGTATAACCTAGATCTTTTTTACATTTCAGCAGACTTTATTTCAGTTGTGACATTGACTGGAGCAAAGATAAGTACCATGCCAGGGTTGAGGGTGCCAGTCTTTTCTCAGCCTATAGGGACAGTACCAATGCTATCAACTTTTACGGAACCCTTGGAGAGGTGCAGGCAAAGGCCTGCCAATCAACCAAGTTGGAGGCAGAGTGCAATTCACAGGTTGGAACAGTGTGGTTCCACTAGCACTGACATCTTTATGGGTCACTTTCCATCACTTGAGCATAGGAATTTTAGTACTGGGCTCTACCATTTCAACTAGAAATCAGAACAAATGCTGCTCCATGTTGTACTTAAATCTCAATATAACCTAGATCTTAAGTGCACCTAAACACCACATGTTAAGGTTTGATGCCCAGTGTGGGAGGTGGTGGAACCTTTCAAAGATGGGACTTTCTGGAAAGTTGGTGAGTTATTGTGAGCATGCCCTGGAAGGGATAGTGGAATCCTTCCTCCTCTGCTGTTTTTCTTCCTGGTCACAAGACAAGCAGCTTTGCTCTACTGCACACTCCCATCATGTACTCCCAGCCACGATGCCCTCCTACTCTTGAAGCAATAGTCCAACCAGCCACGGACTTGGCACCTCAAAAACTGTGAATCAAAACAAAACTTTATAAATTGATTTATCTCAGGTATTGTTCTTACAGCAACAAATGGCTGACTAATGCAAATCCTCATAAGCAGAGATGGGGAGAGTACTGTGAGAAAGACTCAGCCTGGTTTTGCTTCTTTGGAAATGGAGGACTGGTTTGTGAGCCAAGAAAGGCAAATGGCTTACAGGAGCCAAAAAGCAAAACAGATTCTCCCTGGGGGCCTCCAGAAGAACATGCTTCCGCTGACACTTTAATTTTAGGTCAGTAAAGCTTGGTTTTTGCCTGTCCTTCCCTCCCTCCCTTCCAGCATTGGAAATGTCACGAGTCTTCTAAACCCTTCATTCGCCACTTCGTTCCTTCCTCATGCTCTCCCTCTCTGGTTTTTTAAAATATGGTCTTGCTATGTAGTCTTGGCTGGCCTAATATTCACTGTGTAACCCAGGTTGGCCTCAAATTCACGCTGATCCTCCTGACTTTGCCCCTCTAATGCTAGGATTTTAGACAGAAGCCACTCTGTTTAGGGCTCCATTTTGGACTTCTGACTCCCCAGAACTATGAAGTAGCAAATCTGTGTTGGTTCAGCCTACCGGCCTGCGGTCATTCATCACAGCAGCCATAGGAAGGAAACCTGTAGATGGGGAGAGAGTGAATGAAACATGAGTGCTGGTTCAGCCGCTGTCATGCATGCTGCGTCTAACCATGTTGTATCAGTTGAGGCTTGTAATTGTCATCAGAGTTAGATGATGAAATCATGGCTCATTTCCAAAGATGCTGTTTGTAAAAACAAACAAACAAACAAAACTGTCAGCTCCCTAAGCTAATCAAATAAGTTTTAACTTTGCAAAAACCTAAGAATTCTAACGCCAGTTCTCAGACTTTTGAGGATGCACCATAGCCTAGGCTCTTAGCACTGTTTTGCCTGTCTATTGTTATCACAATCAGAATGCAGGTTTAATTGGGAATTCTTTTCTGGTAAAATAAAAAAACCAAATTATACATTATGTTATATATATATATTGGCATATTGTATACAAATATACACAAGTTATACATATATGATAAGTACCATACTTACTATAGTAAGCAAATCAATACCTGAGGTTACTATGAAGACTCTGGACTGGTGAAGTTAAAGAAAAGGAAAGAAACATAAAGCGACATTTATTTTACAACTGTTCTATTTCTGTTCGTTAGTATTCACTCAGGAAATACATAGTCTAGCATCTAATCATTTCTAAACTGCTGTGTTGCTCACGGGGTAACACAGCAGGATCACCAGACACAGAGGAGAGGCTACTTATGAGGCGTTTACTTTGGAAGTCGCAATCTCTGCGAAGTGGGCTTTGTAAAAGCTGTACTGGATGCTGTTGTGGACAGGAGGGAAAACAAGCTAGCTAGAAACGCACCCTGTCTCGATGTTTTGAAAGCGTGCTTGTTTGTTCAAAAGTATGTTTGGGTTCTTAATCGTGTGAAGGAAACATTCTAATCTGGCTAGTTGTTGCGACCCGCATGGCTTTCGAGTCGATTTGATTGGGGTGAAGAGAGAATAAAGAAAGAACAGACTACAGAGTAGCAGGGAGTGAGGGGGCCACATGCTCTGATGGAGATGCACCAACAGCAGCCTGGAAACTCACAAGGAAGTGGGGGTAGCTAATCTCTGTTGTAGGTCAGTGCAGGGTGCTTTTCAGATTGCTGTCACCACCGATGAGGAAGCTGTGATTGGTAGTTTCTGCATACCCTGGTTAAAACCCTCATACTTGGACCAGGGAAAGGCTTTGCCATTCCTCCGAGCCTGACCTGAGGATGGAGTTGCCATTTCTGTGGGTCTGAGGCACTGGGGTCCTCAACAGAGCCATGCTCATGTCAATAATAAATATTCAATCAGGACTTGATCGATTGTCTCTCTCTCTCTCTCTCTCTCTCTGCATGTGTATGTTATTTGTACTTGTAGATCTTGTCTCTTAAAAGTGTGCATGTAGGACTACTGGAGTAAACAGTGAACATGCCTTTGTTAGTTCTGACTGTTGTGCCCTTTTCCGCACAGGACACACGGCTGTTCTGTAGGAATTTATTTGGAAAAGAGTTCACAAGCATCTGTCTATCAGTGTGCAGTCCCGTATCCCAGCACAAGCTGGGCATGGATGCCTGCATGCACGGTGGCCACAGGTCCGTCAGTTATGCTGGGTGTATTTATAGATTCGGTAGCAGGGGAATATCCAACTGTTATGTAACACTGGAAACTCTCTGCTTAGGGAAGTGGCCTTATTAGAAAGAGAGATGCTCAGGGACCCAGTGTTGGTATTTTTCTCCTAGAGCTGAGGCAGCTCTCTGATAAGCTAGCAATGGAAGGAAGGAAATGGGTCTCCAGGGGCGGCCATATTTGTCTCCGGCTCGCTACAGGTTTACCGCTTTCTTTACTTGATGTAAGACATTTAGAGAGGAGGACATAATATGGGTTTGCCAATCTCATTATGCCCAGCATGTGGTTGCATGCTTAATGCATATTCTCGACTAAATGAATGAAAGAATAGACTTCAGTCAGTGCCGGGTGCCTGCTATATTTTTTTTTTTAAAAAAAGGTTGAAGTGTATATCTGAATGTGGAAACAGGCAGTACCTTTTTTTCTCTGCCCTGCCCTTTTTATTTTTGTTTCAAAACATTCGTTTCTGCCATATTGAGAGGGGGACTTAAAATGGCAGTGCACTGGGCTCCCAGCCAGCTTTCAGCTGAATGCTTTCTTAGTTGTGCACAGACAAAGCATGTAGACAGGGAGGGTGTTTAGAGTACACTAGTGCTTGGTTCAGAATCCACGGTGGCAGACTTCCTCACTCTGGCTGATCCTTCAAACCGTGTGCTTGCACCAGGCTGAGGGTTTTTCAGTCTTGTGACCCACTTATTATTTCTTAGCCCATTGCCAGTACTTTTTAGACTTAAGTTCACCACAGGGTCTTCCAGACCTTGTAACTTTAGACTCCAGACCTTGGTGTGTGCAGACATCCTGCAGACAGCCAGACAGGTTTTGCCTCAGTCTTGCCAAAGCCTTCCAAATGGACAAGCCACCTTTTCATCCACTGTGATTTTATTCTTTTACAGCAGGGTACTATTCTGGATGGCCAAGAAATGTGTGACTGAAACTCAGATTGGGCTGACACTGGGTGAGAGTCTGCATCCTACCTGGTCTCACAGTGAAGTGTTTGTGCAAAAGGCCAGCTGAATTCAGTTAGCTGATTGCCGCTAACCTGACAGCATCGATAGATTTCCAAATGCCTCAATTTAACTTTGAACAAATAACTTATTAAGGTGAAGGGACATTCTCTGAACTGTGGCACTCTTGGTTTTCCAGGCCAGGCATTTCTCTGCTGGGCCTGTCCTGTGCACTCTGGAACATTTGGAGCATCCTGGTATCTACCAATCATGGGTCAGCAGCACCTCTTGCCACCGAATTTTTGAGAATGAAAAGGGTCTCTGGATATTGCTGAATGTCCCATGGGATTATGACTTCCCCATTGGAAACTTATGTTCTAAGCCAGTAGTTAAAAAGTCTTGCCTGTACCAGAGCCCAGATCTGATGTTTCCTTCTGTGGCTTAGCAGCCTGTCTGGACAGTGTTGACTTCTGACCTTCTGTGTTAGATAGGAGTGGTCATTAAGTACTTTATAGTTGTTAGATAAACAGGTAAACATGCATGTTTCCTTTTTGTAAACAATTTCTAATCAAGGTAAAATTTTAAAATGTTTTATTATGTTTCTTTATTTGTGTGTATAGGGGTGTGCATGTGGAGGTCAGAGGACAATTAATGTAAGTTAGTTCTCTCTGCTCACCATGTTGGCCCCAGGAATTGAACTTAGGTCAGGCCCAGCAGCAAGTGATTTTATCCAGTGAACCATCTCATTGACCTAACTGGAGAAACTATTATTTTGCCAGATAGGCTTAATACTGAATAATAATAATAAATGCAATAGTAGATTATTGCATACCTCCAGAAAAGCTTTTTTTTTTTTTTTTGGCAGTAGATGATGATTAATACAGAGACCCATAAAATGGAACAATTGTGCAGAAAATACGGGTCTGTGGTGTACTCAGCTTTAAGTGGGATGTTTCAATTATACCCCCTTGCCTCCAAACTCAGGGACCATTGTGGGAAAAGGATGGAAAGAGTCTAAGAGGCAGGGGAAGCAGATATCTGTAGCAAGACTGTATTTGCCAGACATGAATTCACAGTGACTAGCACTGTGTGCACAAGATGTGTGCAGGCTCAAGCCAGCCAGCATGGTGGGGGCCTCCTGAAGTCCCGCCCCATCTGATGACGCTGGATTTGATGGTTGCTCGGGGAGAAAGCCAGTGTTCTTCAGGGATGTGGGCACTAAGAGGCTACCCATTTGCCAACAGACGGTCCCATACCCATGCACATACAGGGAGCACTAAAAGGACACACAGACACACAGACACAGACACAGACACAGACAGACAGACAGACAGACAGACAGACACACACACACACACAGAGAGAGAGAGAGAGAGAGAGAGAGAGAGAGAGGGAATATGAATGAGAATGAACATAGAGTGTGAAGTTAGGAGGGGAAAGTGGGGGGATAAGGGAGGAATTGGAGGGGAGGGAATAGGGATGGGTTTGTTCCAAACACATTAGATTCATGTATGAATGTTAAAAAATATTTAAAAAATCAATTACAAAAATATTTGTTTCTTAGTTTAACTCTTGAACTGATGATAGATAGTCCTATGTTGAATGCTTTATCTTATAGTGGGTCTTTCCCCTTTATAGAAAACTTTAAGGTTGGCATAAATAATTTTAGGCTTTAATCTGTTTTATTCTTTCAAATGTTCATGTAAGATGGATGCTGGCCCAATTTGCATTTTTTGACCTCTTTTGTATTTCTCATCACCATTACTATTTATTATTATTATTATTATTGTTGTTGTTGTTGTTGTTGTTGTTGTTGTTATTTTATAACAAACAGGTAGAGTATACCCAGGAGTCCTGTAGGAGAAATGCCTTCGTTTCAGAAGATGGGAGACTACAATCCCACAAAGATGCCTGGAAACCTCCAGAAAGGACCCACAACTACCTAAGTTAGCCCCAGACTGGGCTGACCTAAACCTTCCTCCCTTCCTAAATTCATTACTACTGACTTCCAGGGCCGCTGCCCTCCTGCAAACCCCCAAGTCCTTGTGTTGCACTTCAAAGAGCAAACCGAAATGCCAGTCTGTCCCCATTTCTCGTCCACTCAGAATTAAAAGGGAATTTGAGAAGATGCTTAGGGGGTGGAATTTTATGTCCAGCTTCATACACTTATCTCTGTGTCTTACAACTTTTGCTGTCTAGGTCAGAAAATATACTTTCAGGTCTGACTTGAACCTCTGGTACTTGGGCATGTTGGCGCATGCCTATAAATCCTACACTTGGTGGGAGGAGGCAGGAGAATCATTAGTTCAAAGTCATCCTTACCTACCTAGTAAGTCTGAGGCCCCTCAAGCTGTGTGAGACCTTTGAAGAAAGCCCTTCCTGTCTCTCGAGCTGTGGGAGGCATGCTCTCGCTGTTGCCCTCCACTCTGCCTTCACTGGAGATGGCGTCTCCTTTCTTTGCACGGAGCCATTCCCGTTTTGTTTGACTGTTTGAGAATTTCATGCACGTGTGTAATGTATTTTGATCATATCCACCCCTTTCCCTCCCCTCTAATTCCGACTCTACCCCACCCCCACTGTCCTTCCTTCCCAACTTCATATGCTCATTTCTAAAACCCACTGAGTCCACTTAGGGCTGTCTGTATGCCCAAGGATGTCAGGCCACCTATTGGAGCGTGGGTAGCCTCTCACAGGCTACATTCCTGAAGAAAACTGTCTCTCCCCCAGCAGCCGACAGTTGCCAATGGCTTCTCAAATGGGGGAGAGTCTCCATGAGCCCCTTCCCCTCCGTGCTAGGTTTGGATTGATCTCAGGCAGGTCTTGTGTGTGTTGTTATTGAAAATCTTCCCCTGACTTTCTGTCTCCAGATCGGTTGATCCAAATTTCTTTGCCATGGTTTCCATAACTCTTTCTTCATCACCTGCAACCTTCCCTTCCTTAATTCCCAGGTCTTCAAGGTCCTTCAAGTGGCTGACCCCCAAACGAAGCAGGGATAAGGGTGCCAGGAAGGTACCTGGGAGTGCCTATCCCAGCAGGGTCTGTCCTGGGAACACCTGCTCAGGGGTCCTGATTGGCCTTAAGTATCTTGACTGTTCTAGCAGAAATAAAATCTCCCTTCTAGATCACCAGGCAAAAAGTACAGCTTCTCTTTGCCTTCAAAATGGTCCCTGCATGGTGTCTGCTTTCAAACTTCCCGAAGTGCTCAAGTTCACCACCTGAGCCTAAATTCATCACTTTTCATCTTGTAAGGCCTGGGAACACAGACATGGGCAGCGGCAAATGAGTTCCTTGTTTTCTGTTGTTAGTGCGCAGTGTGCCTGGAAAGGTCCTTTGCTGAAATGCGACTCTCCTGGTGCCTTTGTTCCTGTCTCGTCTGCCCTTCTTGTCCGGGGTTCTGAAGCAGCCCATGCTGGCCTCACCTTCTCATCTGCACATCTCGTTTCTAGCCCAAACCACCAAAAGCCCCTTGAAAAAAAGATTTGAGGACTTTTGATCCACCTGTGCCCCCTTTGAAACCCCAGTTCATGGTGCTCTTCAGTGCTGGGTGTCTTGTTGGCTATTATCTCTACCTCAGTTTCTTTTATTTAGAAATGGTGTGCTGACCTGATTGAAGTATTCTTAGCCTACCCGAGCTCACAGCCACCGTGCATTTGGAGCAGGGCTTGACCTGTTGGCTTCCCTGGCTGAGACCTGGAAAGGAGGCACCAGCCTGTCTATCCCGTGTGCAATGAAAGGGGCGGGACAATATGGCTGAGACATTTAGTCAGTCTTTGGAGCAGTTTTCCTTATTCGGGGTCAATTAATATTTGACTTTTAAAAGCATATCTGCAAAGTAATCATGGTGTTCTGGGATTATAAAAGGAATTTGCAGAAAACTGATGAAATCTGATCAATGGCTGGAGTTTTATTAAAATAAGGAGCCAATGTCTTTTTTTTTTTAAGTTATGACAAGCAAGTGTTGGTTATCTAAGGTGTCTAGCATTACTGGAGGTGGGCAAAGAGGACACAGGGGATCTCTGTTCTCTGCAACTTTTCTATGACTCTAAAAATATCCTGAAATGAAAGGTTTATTTTAAGCAATAGCAACTATTTCTCCCTAAGGTAATTTGGGCCATTTCTATTTCTTTGGAAGTCAGAATATTAAAGACTTGATTCTGGAAAAGTTGTTAACATAAAATATGGCTGTAGTGCAGAAATCTGTATGCAGAGTGAGTATGTCTAATTGTAGCTTAGTTTTTTTTTTTTTTTCTCTCTCCCCCACCTTCTGTTCTCCTGCATCCACAAGCTAGTGCCTCATTATGGTCCCTCATCCAGTGGCATTGATAAAAGCAAATTTGATCTTAACCTCAAGGAAAAGAGACATGAGTCCAGCATGGTGCCACCCTCAGAGGGTGCGTAAGGTGGGGGCTGGGAATCTACATATGGGAGACATGTGCCCGGGAAGGCTTTAGCGGCAACTGAGCTACCTACAGGGGATGATCAGCAAAAGCAACTTGAAGGGACTCACATATGCTTTCAGCACAAGTGGGAGTTAGGGTGAAAGTACCGAAGATACCTGGCAGTGGGAAGCCGAGGTATGTGGGGCATTTGGGGAACGAGGGAGCTCATGGTCTTTCAGCATAGCACAAAGGGAGCTGGTGAGTAGGCCTAGGGAGTGAGGTGAAGCTTCCTTAGGGCCATCAAAACCAGCAGCACCTTTCATGACTGGACCAAGACTATGCTGTCACTCTTCAGGCAAACAGCAAAATCCCCAAACTAAGCATCCTCTCCATCTTTACTCCCATCAATTCCAATGACTTGGGTGCTTCCTAAAAACACAGCAGCTCTGAAAGAGATGTTCATGCCGTGAAAGACCTTAGGAGCTGGCAATACTGATGTGTTTTTGAACTTATGTGGGCATGAATGCTCAATAATAATTTCTACTTAGGCAACAACACATAAGACCGTGGTTTTTCACCCCAGCAAAACAGTGAGAAATGATTTTTTTTTTTGCTCTTATTCATAGGACAGCCAATGTATCAAACTGCTTTCTACTTTTAAAACTCCTGGGCTGAAGTGTGTGATGTTCTTATCAGGGAGCAATGAGTTGCATCGTTTTAAACATTCTGACGCTACCATTTGTGCTGCAGTCGGGGCTAAGAATACACAGGCATCTGAGGAACTCTTCTTGATGTAGTATCCCTTGATGCTTTTTGTCTTTAAACAGAAAAATGCCCGTTTTCACATTCTGAGTCTTTTGCCTCTGCTAGAGGTAGATGACAGCATGATGTAGCTGCTGCTGAGCTGAGGATGAACTTGACAGAAGAGATAGAATGTTCTTTCGTTGTGCGAATGGGTTCAGAGCTTACTTCAGACAGAAAATGATACAGCTATGTTTCCGGTCACTGATTGAATCCTGACATCTAGTCCTTCTTGCCCTGGATTTCTGCATGTCTCAACATCACTTAGTCCTTTGTTCTGTGCCGAGCCTTCTGTCAGGGACGTTCCTTTAGGCTGTAGTCAACACTCCTTGTGAGGTCAATCTCTGTGGTGCTATTGCAGCGGGTGCCTGAAGGAGCCAAAAAGCTCAGCTTGATGTCTGTTTTCTATTGATCCAAGACACGTTTGTGACCATCCTATTACATTAGCTTACACGTGCTCATCCATGTGTGTGTGCATGTGTGTATAGTCTTAAAGAGCGCACAATGTCTGTCCAAGGCTTGCAAACACTTGGCTATGACAACTAAATCATCCCCTTCTTCAGATTCTGAGATGTTCTCATCTGCTGCAGAGCAAGTTGGATTTCAGTTTGGGAGATCAATGATGTATGGAAGGTGTGTTTTCCGTCAAAGTAATGTGCATTATCCATAGCATGTGAGAAACTATAAGCATAAAATACAACATATTAGCAAACAGATTGATGGCAGGTAATGTGCAATTAGCTGGTAAGGACCCCAGTTTAGGGGAAGGCCTCCTGGGCATGGGGCTGAATGCTCTGGTCTACCTACCTATCCTAGGTTTGCCCACAGGTCATCTTGTATTTAAGAACACAGTATCTAGCACTCATTTGTCCCATGCAGGAGGCTTGCAGCCCAAATGAGCTGTACCTTGTTCTCTCTTCATTATTTGATTGCAGACTGTGGGAGATTTGTAGCTGTTTAGCTCTCCTTTGGGTCAAGTCTATGGTACATTTTAGGGTGTTTCACTGGGAGATGCAGTGTGGATTTTTATTGTAGCTTCTCCCTGTCCACAAAACTAAGTCATCCTGGAAGCCAGAGAAAAGTAGTTACTTGCATTTTGACCCTCAAGTTATCTTGTTCCTGTCTGTATGGTGAGTGTGTCAGGGCCCACTAACGTCTGGGATGTGCCCGTCTGGTTAGTAAAACAAGTGAGGAACTAGGATAATACCGCACCTGTGCTGACAGTAACCAATGGGGCAACTTGTGTCAGTTACCCAGCTGTTCCTCGGGGAGGGGGGGGAATGCCCGTACTTGGTTTTGATTGGCTGAAGAAAAAACAGTGGGTCCATTTCAGCAGAAAAATACTGACGACTTGAATCTTTAGCAAAATTAATGGCAGCTGGAGGAATTCCCAGCTGCACATGTAACTGGAAGTGCTTAACTACTCAATTAATCAAGAATGGATGAACTCAGTGAAACACAAAATTTAATCAGTTTCTGCAGCAGCGGAGTTGAAAAATTGCAGGCAAGCATTTTTCTCTATTGACTGCAACTCCAAGTGGCGAGTGAGATGCTCTACAATCCTGGGGCAATGCAAAGATAGTTTTGTACTTTCTTTCTCCTCATTCATTCTTACAAATGTTTATTGTCACCTCCTGTGTATCAAACTCACCTTGGGGATACAAAGATGGAAAAGGTACCCCACAAGCCTGTGAGCAGTTGTTCAGCATATGTGCAACTCAACACAACTTTGTAACACGAATCTTAAATGGTCTTATTAATAAAAAAAACCAAAAAACAAAAAACCCAGAGCCAGATATTGGGGTGAAAACTGAGAGATCAAAGGAATAGAACAAGCCACAGCCAACCTCACCTTACCAACTCCTCAGCCCAAGAGAGCTACTTTCTGTATACTCACGCCTATAACCTTTCTGTGCCCTGCCATCTTACTTCCTTTCTTCGCCTAGCTACATCACTTCCTCTTTCTGCACAGCTCTATCACTTCCTGTCTGTCTGTACAGACCTCCAGACCTCTATGGTTAACTAGTGCTGGGAATTAAAGGCGTGTTGGCACCACACCTGGCTCTGTTCCCAGTGTGGCCTTGAACTCACAGAGATCTGGATGAATCTTTGCCTCCTGAATGCTAAGATTAAAGGTGTGTGCTACCATTGCCTGACTTATGTGTTTAATATAATGGCTGGCTTTTTCCTCTGATCTCAGATAAGCTTCATTGGGGTGCACAAATAAGATATCACCACACAACTTGTGGGGCTGGAGACACGGCTCAGCAGTTAAGAGCACTGGCTACTCTTCCAGGGGATCCAGGTTTGGTTTCCAGGACTCACAGGGCAGCACAACTTCTGTAACTCCAGGGCATCTGATGCCCTCTTCTGGCCTATGGGAGCACCTGCATGCATGTGGTACACATACAGATATTCACACACATAAAATAATAAATAAATGTATCCTTTTGGGAAAAGGGAGAAATGTAAATTAAGAAAAAGCTATATCAAGAGAAAAGTTAGAATTTAGCTCTGAACTTCTTGGTGGATAAAGTAGAAACCAAAATATAAATAATATTGTGTCATTTTCCAGAAAGAGATAATATGCCAAGGTTGATAAATATTTAGATTTCATTATCTCTAACTCAGGGCTTTAATATTATCAAGTGCTGTCTTTATTTAGTGATCTGGGTGCAAATTGATTGTATATTCATCTTTTGTGTTTGTTTTTATTTTTATTTTTTATTTTTTGTGACAAGGTCTTGGTATGAGGCCAGACTGTCTCTGAACTCATGATCCTCCTGCCTCAGCTTCTTGAGTGCTGAGGTTACAGCTGTGCACTGCCCTCACTCCTGGCTCAGCCTTCTGTGCCTTCGGAAGCACGTCCACAGGAGAGTCTGCTTGTGGCCGTTGTGGACACTCCCAGTGCCCTCATGTGGAGATGTTTTTCTGAGGTGAGTTGAGGCTGACCTTCCATCAAAAGACAAGTGCTGTGTTACCCCTCTGTCTCCTCTCTTCAGAAGGACGGCTCTTCCCTGACACAGTTTTTGCTAAAGTATGTATGTGTGTTCTGCAAGTGTGCATCTCATTTGCCTTTCGTACTCTGCATCTTTACAGCATTTCATGCTGGCTGGAGAAGGTTCTGTCAAGTTCCACTGTTGGAACAGAGCAATCGACTGTTCAGTAAAGCCAAGCTCCCTGGAGTCATTTGGGGGAAACAGTGATAGCTTAAATGAGGAAGGCTTAGGTTTCCAATTCTTATTCTTAGTACAACCCCCAGCCTCCACGCACAGAGGCATTTTGCTTGTCCATCATTGTCAACTCTTATGCTCTTTGGCTATAAATAACTCCTGGAACAACCATCAGGCCACATTTCAATAGCAATTTTCAAAACTCAAGTCACATTTTTTTTAATGTCCTTCACGCTTTTTTTTAAGCAAGAAGGAATTTTCTTTTTTCTTTTTTACTCATTTTAATCTTGTTTACAATATATACTCTTATCTTGGATTCACATGGCTTAAATTGAAAACTCTTTTCACAAAATATCAAAGTAAATAATGATGACTAAGTGGATGCATTAGATAAACACTTCAACATTTAAAAACCTTCCCACTTCTGCATTCCTTTGGTTAGCTCTGATGTGCGTTTCTCTGCGTCTCAGCTGGACAGCACAAGATAGATTAAATGCCAGTAATGGTTTTTGATGCACTTAAAACAGTTTTCAAAACTGTGCAGCAGGGATGGTGGCTCACATCTGTAATCCCAGCCCTTGGGAGGCTGAGCCAAGAAGATGGAGGAGTCAGGCTAACCTGGGCTACATGGTGATTTCAAGGTCTACCTGGCTATATAGAAATACCCCATCTCAAGAAAAAAAAATCAAGACGAAATACCAAAATATCTTTAAGGTAAAAATAACCCAGTTAAAAAATGTGGGTTTTCTTATCATATTTAGTCAACTACTCCAGTGCTTTGCACACACTGGGCAGTGGATAAATTGCACAATCCCCAACGTCATATCAACCAATTTCATATATCCTTTGACAAACGTTTGTGTTTTCCTTCTTCCTCTTTTCCCACAGCTAGCATGCCCTCTAGCCTCCCAGACACAGTCTACTGCAGTCCTCCCGCCTCCACTAGCACTCTCTCGTGCACGCTCTGCAACATAGACTCTCGTTCACTAACTCAGGTGCAATGCCATTGGTCTGCTCCCGACTGTAGGGACTCCCATCCTTTCTCCTGGCTTTCCTGGTCTGCAGCAAGTCTCACTTATTCTTCTCCGCCATTTTATTTCCTGCTGCCCCTCAACATGGACCTCTGAACTTCTCTTTCCCCAACACACGAAGCCAGGTCTTTGTGCACTCCGCCCTACCTTCTCAACTCGGCAGCAATGGAGCATGAGATGCAGAGAAGACTCTGTCTTCTCCACGAGTCATCTTTGGCTCCGAATCCCTGACTCTGCTTTCTTACAATTCTGTAGATTGTGTTTCATTTCTATTCTCTTCTTCTTCTTCTTCTTCTTCTTCTTCTTCTTCTTCTTCTTCTTCTTCTTCTTCTTCTTCTTCTCCCTCCTCTTCCTCCTCCTCCTCCTTCTCCTTCTCCTTCTTCTTTTGAATACCACATTTCAGCACTGAATTGCTTTGTTTTGTGAATACATTTCATACCCTCCACTTGACTGTGTGCTGTTTAAAGTTAAGAACTATGCCTTATATTTCTTTAGTATTCAAAGTTCTCATCCCCCCACATTATGACCACAGAAAACATGGCCATGTAAAGCTGATACTGTCCCCAAATTTCATTTGAACCATTTCCTTTTATTGTCCCCAAATTTATCACTGAGCATTTAATTTTGTTAACACTGATTAACTGAAGCCTTACACCTCTATTGACTTTTTAGAAAAGCACGTAAAGCAGTGAAATGACCTCACCCAAAAAACAAAGGACTGTGATTGTCTGTGCTCCTGAGACGTGTGTGTTCCTGAGACACGGCGCTGTGCTCCTGAGATGTCTGTGCTCCTGAGACACGGCGCTGGGTGTGCAGTCTTCACAGCTCTATGGATTGGATTAATATGTTCACTTTCAGGATGTACCTGGGCACAAAACGATGGAGCATTGTGCCCAAAAAGCAAAAATCCAGTTGGTCGCAGCCCTAGGATTCCAGCCCAGACTGTACCTCTCCCACTCACACGGCTCCTTGCAAAAATAAAGGTTATCAGAGTAAATTTAGGCCATGGTTTATGTCCCAGCTTCATTTCAATCAATAATTTCATATTTGGGCCAAAAGAAATTTCTAACAAAAGAATGACAGGGTCTCTGTCCTCTCTGACCACTCTTTGGGGACACAGATATGCAAGCCTTCTCCTGCTGAGCCTCAGCTACCCTCTTCGTTTGTTTGGGGGCTTTCACTAAGTTTCTTGAACTTGCTACCTCCTGCCACAGACCTGGACCACTAAGCCCTGCTCATTTTGGATATATTAACAGTAAATGAAAAGCAAGGCCCACAATCACGTTTAGTAGCGACATTCTTCTCTTTAGTGATATTTGACTGTGACCCTGGGTTAAGTGTGTGTCTATACTCTAGCAGCTCTGCAGGCTAAGGTGGGGGCTAGGTTAGAAGCCCGCATGCTGAGTTCCAAGCCAGTCTGGCTTACAGGGGAAGGCTATCTCAAAAACAGAAACAAACAAACAAAAATAAATAAATAAATAAATAAACAAACCAAGAGAAAGCAACCAAACTAAAAATAGTTGATTGCGTATGTTTTGATATTAGTTCGAATGAATCTTCCTCACCACGTACTGGAGGACCAATTCCTTGCCGTTAGTAATAGCTGCAAGAGTGGATCTCTTTCAGATCATCCAGTTGCCTGAAGTGTAAGTCACAACCTCACCGGCTGAAGACTGGGTAACTCAGGCAGGTGGCTTGATGTCTCTGTTAGTCCTCGAAAGAGCTTTGGCGAGGGAACAAGATAGTTTGCTGGAGGGAACATGGTGTGCTCAGTGATACTGAGTTTATTGTAGCAGGCTGGGGGAGGCGGCAGGTTTAAACTGCCTTTAACCTCAGGGACCTGCTAATCCACCAGTGCTTACGAAGCTCTGCTGGGCCTGGTTAGTGGGCAATTAGCAAGAGCCTCCGAGGGGATCAGCTAAGGGGTTCACCAGGCTGCACTGGCTGCAGGACCTTGGGCTATTACATGGGTCTAGCTAAGCCTTGTTTACTTCCATGCAGATAATAAACTCCACTCTCAAGTTTTTATGGTGGCTAAATTAGATAGCATCTGTAAAGTGCTGCATTATTTCCGTCAAAGCTTCATTTCCTGGTTCCAGAGGTTAAACCAGGAGTGAGTTCTTTTCCGTTGGCATAATGAAGGCAAATACAGAGAACACAGACCAGCAGATAGCACAGGAAAGCAGGCTTTGCCGTTCACTGCTTCCCTGTGAGCCGGCGGGGGAGAGCCGTTACAGTGGGCTTGAGCCCTCCAAACTTCAGGTGGGATTGGCAACTGCTGATAGGGTGAGTGGACATTGTGAAGTGCTGTGGAGGGCTGTGACTTAGAATATCTGTCCTGTGACATGAAGCCGCCTTCTTCATTGGAAGAAACTGGGAGAGGAGGTATCAGTTACCTGGAGGGGCATTTGGTCAGCAGATGGTGTCTATGAAAGGGACCCCCCACACCTTCCAAATTACTATCTTTCTAAAAAATATTTCTTTTAGATTTTACTTATTATTATTTTGGATGTATTAATGTTTGTCAAATCTGTGTACCACATGTGTGTAGTGCCCATGAAGTTCATAGGAGGGCATAAGAACCCCTGGGATTGGAGTTATAGACAGTTGTGAGCTGCCAGGAGGATGCTGGGAATTGAACCTGGGTCCTCTAGAAGAGCAGTGTCTTGTTAGGGTTTCTATGGCTGTGAAGAGACATCATGACCACAGCAACTCTTATAAAGGAAAATATTTAATTGTGGTGGCTCACTTTATAGTTCAGAGGTTCAGTCCATTATCATCTTGGTGGGATATGGCAGCATGCAGGCAGACATGATGCTGGAGAGGT
>CABHPQ010155029.1:5427-41166 GCA_902168405.1 Peromyscus aztecus
TTTTTTTTAAGATTTATTTATTTATTATGTATATAGAAGAGGGTGCCAGATCTCATTACAGATGGTTGTGAGCCACCATGTAGGTGCTGGGAATTGAACTCAGGACCTCTGGGAGAGCAGTCGGTGCTCTTAACCTCTGAGCCATCTCTCCAGCCCGTACTCCCCTTCTCTTTAACACTTTCAGGGACTTTCTGGCTGGTGTGATGTCTATTTGTGTTTGTCAATCCTGTTCTTGTTCTGATTATGTGGCTATCTTTCAGGGGGCTCAGCTCGTCCTCTGGCTACAGCTGGAATGGATCTTCCTTGTGGCAACTGCTCACCAACTATACATCTTGTCAGAATTTAACAAGTTATTACTGGCAATAAGTTATTTTCCTTCTTATTTAATCAAATTAGCCAAGGTCTGACGGCTGCCTTTGTACTTTCACATCCTGCATAGGAGCTTTTTTTTTTTAAACTGTAGGATTTTTAAATTAATTCAGCTGTGTTTCTTCCCATTGATTTTTGTACATTTTCCTTTTTTACACTTAAGTTTTTGGTCCATCTGGAGTTATTTTAGTATGAAGAGGAAGGAAATGTAGGTTCACTCAGGAGGAGAGTGAAGCGATCAGAGCCCAAGCCTTGCACACATAAGTCTGACAGCAGCTTATAATTTAGATGAAGGAGAAAGGGGAGAAAGAAAGGACACCTGGTAGCTGAGCCGAAAGCTTCAGCAGGGAGTTGAAGGTGGAGGAGAAAGCTGAGCTCGGACCCTAAGAACTTCGTGTAGGAGGCTAGGGAGCAGGCTCAGTAGTGAAAGTGCTTTCTGAGCAAGTGAGAGGACTCAGGTTCAGATCCCCAGAACCCAGGTCCAGGCAGCGTGCTTGGCATCCTATCTATAGTTCCAGACTCAGGAGCAGAGGCAAGGCACCCCCAGAGGAAATCAGTCATCTCTATGAGCTCGGTTTTGATCGAAAGGGCCAGACCTAAGAATAAGATGGAAGGAAAATTAAAGATGATTTCTGTCATCAACCTGGGGCCTCCATATTCACACACACACACACACACACACACACACACACACACACTTATACACCATACACACATGCCTTTTAAAATGGAAAATAAAAAAAACAAAATACCCAGCCATCTCTGTCATCTGGAGAGATGTACTACAGACTGGAAGGAATATGTCACCAAAGTGATTAGAAATGGTCCTTAGTGTTCTCCTCTGGAATTTTCAAAATGTATAGTGAAATATTAAGTTCTATTAACAGGGCCAGTGAGGTGGTTTAGTGGATAAAAGCACTTGCTGCACAAGCCTTAAGAAATTGATCTCTGGAACTCATAGTAGGAGAGAAGTGACTTCCAAAAGTTGTCCCCTGACCTGCACATATATCCCTCAGCATGAATAAATACACACACACACACACACACACACACACACACACACACACACACACAGTAATAATAATAAAATAAACAAAATACAAATCTCATTAATAGATGCAGGATACAAAGAACAACAATATAAATACAACTTAAAACTTTCGGAGAAGGTATCTTTAAGATAATTGGACTATGGAAAAGAATCTATAGAGGTAATATTAAATTCATTGGAGCTCCAGGAAGTAAAGGCATATGCCTAGGGGTACCCAACACACGCAGAGATGTTGGAGGTAGTGCAGGAGCATCCTGTGAGAGACTGTGTCATCTTGAATAATTCACTCAATTTCCTCACACTATATTCTTCTCCTTTGTA
Source organism: Peromyscus aztecus (assembly GCA_902168405.1). Lineage (NCBI taxonomy): Eukaryota > Metazoa > Chordata > Mammalia > Rodentia > Cricetidae > Peromyscus > Peromyscus aztecus. The sequence goes on from CABHPQ010155029.1 coordinate 7,169, forward strand.
ATGTGAAAAACTATGATTCTCAAAGGAGTCCCCTGAGAACAAATAAACCAATCTGCTTTAATGGTCGCCAGCTCCAAAATTTACGAAGAATGCCTCCTTGTCAGGGCTGCTATTTTTAGCATCATGATTCAGTTAAGTTAAAAAAAGAAGAGCATATAACCATTTATGTAGTCCTAATGTCCATTTACTTTATTTTAATGTCCAAGGTAATTCACATGACTAATTTCTCCCTATAAAGTTTCTTTAGTGCTATCTCTGACGGTGTGGAATTTTCTATCACCTTCCTTTTAGGGAAATGGGAGGAAAAAAAACTGTGAGCTTAAATTCTTTTTTTCAGGAATTCTATAAACTCAGGAAAACATCTCTAAAATATTCTTAAGTGTTCTGGAAAGGAAACAGCTGTGTACAAAATTAAAATTTTTAAATCCCCAGAAACATAGGTTTCTTCTCTATCAAAAAATCCAGAGGTCATCCACTGAGGACTTCAGGGCACTCTGGAAATCTATCCTTGGCAGTATGGGGTCCCTGAGCTCTGTCTTTGAAGCTGGTTAAATAAAAGAACAAGACAATTTCCAGAATGAGCCCGACCTCACAGAATCACAGTGAAGCCATGCAGATACAATGATGTCTGTACACTGCATCCTTTCACAGTCCTGTTCAGAAACCAGAAGGGGCAACTGAGAAAGAGAGGGAGCAGTTTCCTTGATGCTGTGAAAATAAGGAATCACTTCCTATGTAGCATATGAGTTCAGAGTAACCCCCAGCCAAGGGTCCTCCCAGAACATTCAAGGCTGGGAATACAAGCATCTGCTAGTAGGTCCCACCCCAGGCTACTTCTGCAAATGGAGGCTATCTGCTTCTAAGATCCACTTGCCCATCTTCATCCTCAGATGAGCTATGTTTTCCTCAATGGTCTACAGTCCTTAAAATACACTTTGGGAATGTACCCACCTTAACTGAATAGGAACAACTTCTCTCCTCTAAGGGGTCCATGCATATGCAAAACCTCCTGTGGCCCCTTGAGCGAGGACTGGCTCTGATTGGACCTTGAAATGCAATGGTCTCAGGCAATTTACAAATATACATGATTAAAAATACAAAATAAAACAGAACACAAATATCCACTTTACTCAACAATCTTCCAAAAATCAGCTTATGGAAGAATTGGTGATCTTAAAGTCTCAATTTTACCACAAACCTCCTTTAACTGTTTACGAAGTTTATAAAAACCTGTATGAAATATATAATAGAACCTATCGACGCTGCAGTAAAATTGGCAATGAGCATTTCCAGGGGCATTTTGATTCTCCTAGACAATGACCTCCCATAAGTTTCCTCCAGCCACATCGCATACTACCTTTGTCTCTACCTACTGAGACTCTGTTCCCTTTGCCATCTGGATTCTCTTTAAGTTTCATTTTTTTCCCATCACTAATCTTCCCTTTTTCTGACTCCATAACCAATGCCACAACATACCCTGTCCCTATCATTTCGTTTGCATGAGAGTTTTTTAAAGAGCTGGAGAGATGGCTCAGTGACTAAGAGAGCATTTGTTCTGGCAGATGACCTGGGTTCAATTTAGAGCACCTGCGTGGAGGCTCACAACCATCTGTCACTCCATTTCCAAGTGGATCTGACACCCTCTTCTGGGTTCCACCAAATTCTGCTTCCATGGGTACCAGTTATGAACAGGGTGCACATACTTACATGCAGGCAATACATCCAAAAACATAAAATAAAAAATACATTTAAATTAAACAAATATTTAAATATTCTTTAAAATGCTATTCTGATTTTGCCTTCATAACCCATTGTTAATGAGTCAGATACATTCCACAGCTACTTAAAAAGTCTATGTCATATATATATATATATATATGCATCATATATATATATGCATATAACGGTCAAAACTTTTTATAGCTGAAAGACTTGTCAATATGTACAGATTCAGTAATTTCAGTTATTTGGTGAATACAGGATTGAACTAGCTGGGCTTTGATGGAACTGGTCATGCAAACTATATGCCTGCATCCCTGTTCTTTATGGGTAACCAGAAGCACACATAAGTGTGAACTTCTGTGAATCTCATGCATGGCCATCCTTGTAACACAAGAAACAAGGGTTCAGGTAAAATGAGAAGGCCTGAAGACATAGAAACACATACTCACAAGCAGAACACCCATGTACAACAGATGACAGAGCAAAATGAGCAACAGACACCTGGAACACAGCACGGGACCCATCACACACCATGCCGCACCTGACAAGGGACACTCTCACCCACATAGAGAAGTCTCTCACCAGCAGATAAATATCATGCAGGGCTAAATTCAATTCAGTGGTCAAGATAGGCGCAGCAAGCATAGGAGTCATTCCAGGCTTTCTTTCCTTGGCCCCCCATGAGCACTGAGAAAGGATTAAATGGAAACTGGCTCGGCAGCGTGGCAAGCACCACACATCCCAATCAAAGCAGGAGTGTACGTAGTCTCAAAACAAAACTGTGCCACAACAGTCCCCAGAGAGATCTCAGAAAGGGGAAAACACAAAGGCTTTTTAAGACCGGTATGTCCTGCATGATCTATGCAGGGTGGGAAGGGGGGCCACGGAAACAGATTCCAGACTGGGTTGCTAATTTGTTTTAGCATCTTAAGCTACAACACCACCGGCAGGGAAGAAAGAGTGACACTCGCACCACTGGATCTGCTTTCAGGCTCTCTTCTGACACAGAGGCCCGTATGTTTTTGTGCTGCTGCACACGCAGAGTAAGGATCTCATGCCATCTGGTGTTCAGAGACGGTACTACAGGGAGAAGCCAAGCTGGAGGTTTGCAAAATAAAGAGGGTTCATTGGGTTGTGTGGCTGAAGTAAGACTGGGGTGTGCACTTGACTCTTGCACTACAGAACACGTTAGCAGAAATCCAACAGAAGCCCAGGACCCAAACGCTGGTATATATTGCACTTGAGTGTATAGTTGTTGAAAAGAGGCACTCTAATCACTAGGGAAAGAAAGGTTTGTCCTTGTTCATCTAGAAGTCATTTTGAAAAAGAAAAACTAAGTTTCTATTCAGGTCTTAATATTGAAAAAAAATGGAGACATACAAAAAATACAAATGCGAAATGAAAACACAAACAGACTGAGATAGATTAATGTGAGTGATCCAAGGAGCATGGGCCTCTGTAGGCGTGGAAACAAAGGGAGATACTATTCAGACTAGGAGTGAAAACTAGCAAGATTATCACAACAGACACGTCAGAAATAAAAGTAAAAGTCCAATGACAAATTATAATGCTCTCTGTGAATCTACCCAGCACACTGGGGAAGCAAGGCCATTCTGCACAGAAGAGGGACTCACAAAGATAAAAACAAATCTGAATGAACATATTTAAATGTCCAAAATTATTGATGCAAACACAGATTTAAGCAAAAAAAAAAAAGGATAATGTTTTTCCTCTACTCATTTAACAAAGTTATTCTACAGTCAATGTAGATAATAGAAAGTGAGCCAGTTCATTGCCTCTGGTGAGGATAAGCCTTTCTTAGGAGCAAACTGCCAATTTTGTAATGAGAACACGGAACCAGTCATATGATCATAAGACTGAAGAAAATCGATGCAAATCAATAATTGACTTGCAAAGAAGTGAAGACCAAAGCTGTACACACAGTTTAAGACAGGCGCATTTGTGGAAGCATGGTTTGTAATAATAAAAATTGGGAGGGGGCAGCAAGATGGCTCAGTGGGTAAAGATATTTTCCACACAACCCTGGTGACCTAGTGACCTGAGGTCAATTCCGAACCAGGACTCGGAGAGAACTGACCACCATGAAGTTTTCCTCTAACCTCCACAAATGCACACACGTGTCCACACACATCATAGGAACATGCACATGTGAGTACACACATACACCCTAATAATAATAATAATAATAATAGTGATAATAATAATAATAATAGTAATAAAATACATTTTAATTAACCTAATTTGGAACATTGACTCAGCAGAGCATTATGTGCTCGACAATCTTATCTTTCTTCTTAAATATTGTGTAATATAGAACAATATACATAGGAACCAAAAATGAGTGACAGAGCATTCCAAAAATGAGGGTTTATTATGCCATAGAAAGGAAACCCTGCTTTCAAACTTATATCAGCAAAAGGTGATTCATTTTAAAATTCTAGTGAGGACCTGACGGTGATTTCATCCGCAACCCTTCCCCCATGTTGGTCTTACGTCTTGAGGAGCATTTCCTGAATCCAATTTAAAGTGCAGGGTATAATACCACCACCAATGCAAAAAAGAGTCATTCAAAGGATGCTGTTTATTTTGCAGTAGAGTTCTAGAAACAGCCGTCTGTCCATCTTTACAGCCATACCACAGAGGCTGTGTTTCTCTATAGCTCTCACGTGAATATCTTTTCGTTACGAAGAGAATATACAGTCATAAAACTCAGCCTGCTAAGTGGAGCGAGATTTAAATTAGAAGGGCTGATCACTGGATCCCTTCAGTGGCAGTCCATCAGCTTTCTAATCACCCATTCGTGTGGCAGTCTTGGTGCTCTTGGTCTTCAAGTCACTCCTTTCAAAAGTGACCTCCAATGGTGGTTTTCCTGTCATCTGAAGAGGAAGCTGCCACCACTCTATAAACAAACATCAAATACTTATCTATTCCAGATATGAATAAAGAGAGGAGCTTTGTAGTGGAACAAGTCATGAGTTTTTTAAAATAACTCACATCACAAAGAAAACCATTATCCCTCAACACAGTGGGAGTGACAGTTATGGCCCTAAGAATGTTATAGTGAATTTCATTTTTTCCCTTTGCAATACTGGAGAGGAGCCAGGAGAGGGCACCATCAACACAGTATTCTTTTAGGCTGCATCTATGAACTTGGGTTAGCCTAAGTTTCCAAGAGAAAAAACAGGCTTTAATGTGGGTGCTGTTCATTTCCAGGAATTAATGATGTAGGGTATAAAAGGCATGAGATGGGAGTTTTCCCAGGGTCATGAGACTTTGTCTATATTAGAAAACCCAGGATCCTCTGAGTGTGGAAGGTGAGGCTGCTGACCTGAGTTCTACCCACTGGGACACCAAATATCTTCTCAGTCACATTACTCTCTATGGGAAACTGAACCATGATCCAATTTTCTCTATGCATCAACCACATTATGAAGCAGTTGTACCAAAAACAGATGGTCATGTTACATCACTTCAGCTTTAATTTTCAAAGACTTAAAATTACTGGACCAGGACCACACAAAACCACAGAAAAAGGCAAGTCTTACGTGCTCAAAAACAATACAACAGGTGTAACTTTACAGCTCCAAAGTAGGAAGGAAACATGGGATATGAAATATGAAGGTAATGTTGTAAAGGGGGTGAAAGCAAGAACAAAGAGAGGAGAGGAGACGGAGGTCAGACAGGGACAAACAGGCATTTACTGAGAGGGAAATGACCATCATATTCCTCCTAAAAGAATGAGCTCAGGGCTGTGCCCAGACAATGTGCTGCATCTCAGGCTCACACCACAGCAAGCAAAACTGCCTGCCTAAAAAGAAAAAGAAAAAGAATCCCTTAATTAGGCACAAAATGCCCATTACTGGATCTAGCGTGGTGTAGGCAAAGGAAGATATCAGAAACCCAAAGAAAAGAATTCTACACTAGAAAGAGTCCTGGCATGGCAATATTTGATATGTGTCCAAACTTCTAGAAGTGTGCAGTTAAAGCTCTTGGTCTCACATGACATTCTTCTTATATCCATAATTATTCACATGGATATATTCATGTTTACAAGGGATGGAGAGGTGAATGTAGGGAAGGAGGAATGGTGGAGGAGGAAGAGAAGGAGGAGGAAGAGGAGAGAGAGAGAGAGAGAGAGAGAGAGAGAGAGAGAGAGAGAGAGAGAGAGAATACTACCAATACCAAGAGAACATAAACAAGCAACAGATACGACAGATAGATTGGTCCTGGGTGGCAGCTGCAGACCCTTGCTCTTCACAGGACACCAGTGCTAAACGTGTTTGGCATTCTGAACCACAAGTTCCTTACTGAATATTTCCAAAGAACACCTGACCACTGTGTGCACTAACAAACTTCAAAAAAACATCCCAGAAAATCTAAACATCTTCAAAGACAGAAGCAAAGGAATCAGCATCAGCAGGGTGAATTTCCCAGCCCTGGCCAACAGAGGCACTGGAGTGGCTGGGAGGCTCCTCCTCTTAGTTTCCTGTGGGTCAAGAAGCCTTTAAGCACAGCTTTATACTTTCTTGATGTTACCTAAGCAGTCCCCTCCTGAAACTGAGTTTTCACCCAAAGACCTGGAGAAATACCAAAACATGACTTTTGGCTGCCTAATATCTCCAGATAGTAATGCAGTATTTTGTCTTTTTAACCAAGAGGCTTCCTAGATAGATCTACTAAGAGTATGAACTTCAAATCACGATTGCTTAATAAACACATCCTCTTTATTCAAACAGTGGTTTCAGCCACGGTGCTATTAAAAGTGTGTTTTTAGAGGATGAATCCAAAAATCAGATCATAATATTCTAGTCAGACGTCAGCAACTCTAGTATCTGGTTTCACTCCTGCCCAATGACTAGTTTATCTTTGCTTATATTAATTCAGTTTTAGCAGAACATAGCCATGTTCTGCCCATTTGCCCATGTACTCTTTATGAATGTTTTCCTGTTATAGTAACATAAGATGAATGGCTGTCACTCATGGATCATGAAGTCTAAAATACCTACTACTGGGCCTTGGGTATAAACTATTTGCCAACCTATATCTAGACTGAAAGCTTCATAAACAGGAATGATTTTGTAACAATTCATATAAAATGCTGAGCTCTTTGGTAACAGCGAATGATTCATCAGAAATAACATCTATGAGCAAAACCCACAAAATGGAAACTATGCATGGAAATTAACAATCTTCTAGCTGTTCCCCTGAGCTGAAGGGTTAACTCAAACCTCTGAACACTTTGGAAAGCCCCCATCATAACTGAAAGTTAATATCTGATCAGTTACATGCATTTTGATTTTTAAATTAAAAATTAAATGTATTATCCCATTTAAGGGAAAAAATACAAATACAGCTCTCCTGTAAATAATGAATATACACTTTACAGTGATAAAAGGAGGAGGATGAGCTTGAAGAACACTATGTTAAGTGAAATAAGCCAGGCTGAGAAAAGCAAATGCTATATGTTCTAATTTATATGTAGAATCTCAGAGAAGTTGAAAGTAGAATGGTGGATACCACAGGACAAGAAGAACATGGGGATAAGAAAGGGGGACAGAGGTTAGCCACAGGCATCATGTTATAGCTATGTGGGGTAAGAAGTTCTGTGGTTGTGTTGCCCAATAGAATGACCATAACCAACAACAATACATAACATGTTTCAGATGGAGAAGATAGTTAATGTTCTCACAATGATGAGCTGAGAAGTGTTTAAGGTGATATATAAGCAAATTGCACACATTTGATCATTACATATATTTGTACATACCTAAACATAATACCCCACAAATATGTGTCAATAAAAATTAAAACAGCAAAGTATAAAAAAAGTGCATATGAGCCTCAGTGTTTCATTCTCTTTCTGACATGGCAATAGTTTCATCATCACTCAAGTATACTGACCACCTTATAGGGATGTGATGTGATTGTATTAGAATGATGCACCAAGAATAGGCTGGCTAGATGACTCATACATAAGAGAGAATCAAAAGATCAGAAAAGCCTCCAAAAAGGATCCAGGGCCTATGACTACCCCCAAAGTTATAGATTTGGAGGGAAGGGATTTCCAAAAAAGTATGTGTGTGTGTGTGTGTGTGTGTGTGTGTGTGTATATGTATATGAATTCTAATGAATTCTAAGATTAAAGACATATAAATATATGCTTATATATACATGTATACATATAAAAATTATATACACACACACACACACACAAAATTTGGGGACCTGTAAAGTTAAACAGTCTCTCTCCAGAAAGCTCTTAACGTCTGAGGATGTTGTCACAGAATGGACTTGAAAGTGGTCTTTTTTTAACAAAAGCAGTCACTGGGACACTTAGCACGTCCAGAGTCGGGTCATCTGTACGTGGTCACTTAATAGTGATTAAGGATCACGTCCCTTAGATGTTATCTCAGGTATGAAGATCTAGGTGACCCTTCTCATTAAATTGGCATAGAATATATCTATGGACATGGATGTGTTTATGACAGATATAAAACACACGTGATTCAAATGGCAGATAAGAAATTATGGGATTGAATAAAAAATAATAGACTTACTAACAAATACAGTGCAAGACCCTCTGTTTTGAAAACTACATATGAAAAGAGAAAGAGTTTTTATTAAGAAGAAAGGATGTGCTGGGCGGTGGTGGTGTACACCTTTAATCCCAGCACTTTAGGAGGCAGAGGCAGGTGGATCTCTATTGAGTTTGATGCCAGTCTGGACTACAAAGCAAGAGTTCCAGGGCAGTCAAGGCTACACAAGAAACACTGTCTCGAAAATACAGAAAGAAAAGAGGAAAGAAAGGATATATTTCACACAGTTCTGACAGACAGAAGTCATATGAGTGAGAGCAGATTTGTGGCAGAATTGGCAGCACAAGTACATGGATTACGAAGAGGTAGTAGGAAGAATTCTGGGGCAGTGGTGAGGTGACTAGGAGGGCAATATGTGTGACAAATGGGCTAGCCGTGCTCCAGGCTTGGAGGCAGCAGATACGAGAAGTGGAAGCTGACCAATGTATGACTGAGCACAAGATCTGGGTGCAGCATTCATACAGCAGAGAATGGATCAACACTCCCTTGTCCACTGATGCTACACAAGGACCAGCAAAGCCTGTGTAGTCAAACAGGAACAGACAGCATGGGTAGTAACCAGAAAGAAAGGCCTTGCTTCAATGGCAGATGTCAGGAGCTGCTGAGAGCAGAACAGAAGAAACCCCAACAGGTACTACCTGCTCACCCTGCCCAGCTGCATGTCTCAGCCTTCTTAACTGAGGGCAGGCTGCCATGAACGAAGATGGAATCCGTAAGTGGGGACCCAAGGACACAGAAATGATAAACCAGCCTCTTTGGAGACTCAAGCATGCAAAGGACATGCAGCAATATGGTGAGTTTAAAAGAGAAAGTATATTTGCACAGAAAACCATGGCCTATCTTGAAGATGGAAAGCAAAAAGCAAAGCTTATTGCACAACAATAAAGGTATTGCAGTCAATTTAATTTAAATAGATGTGGGAATGTATACAGGCTTGTAGAAAAGACAAACAGATAATGGCTATAAAGGGGATCCTTTATATTAAACACTATTTGCAACAATCAGTGAATCTTGTTGCCTCATCTTAGAAATCCATTCACTCTCTTCAATAAAGTGGGAAGACCAAGTTTTTCTGAACTACTTGCTCTATGCCAAATACAAATTATCATGGCTATTTTATTCTAAAATAGCTTTATGAATTGTTACTATTTTTTTAAGGATACCAGCATTTATCACTTTTAAATAAGTCATAGTCAATGCATGTGGCAGAGGCTGAGGCTGGAGGTCCAGTGTGAGAGATGAGCTCCTCTCTAAACAGTGTAAGATGGACCATGGTTGACTCTAGCCTTCCTACCAGGACACAGAGGAATTTTCAGGCTACTGAGCAAGCGCACAACAGACCAACCTTACCGCAGCGATCCCGGACCACGAGGTTACGGCCTTCCTTTAGGTGTATAGTAAGGAGGTATGCAAAGGGGCTCGGGAGGTGACTCAGGCAATCACCGGCTTCTCCAAGAGTCTGCACAAATGAAAACAGTGTCTAAGTTAGTGAAATGTGAGCCCAAGTGGAGACACTGCTTATTAATCAGGAAAGACAAAAGAAACAGTGCTCAAGTATGAACCTCAGCTGTAAATTGCTTTGATAGCATGGTCATTAACTACATTATCAGTCAATTACTTGATATTTTCCCCTAATGGTATTGTATCTGAATTCAGAGGTAATCATGAGTATTACATCACAAGATGAACTTTCCAACAATTGAATGAATAATATGTCAATGTCTGAACTCCCTAAACTCCTTGATTGATTGTGAAATTTCTTATTATAAAACTGTACACTTGGACTGGAGAGATGACTCAGCAGTTGGGCACATGCTGTGTAATTATGAGGACTGAGGTTCCAGTCCCAGCACACACATAAGAAGCCAAACATTCTATGCACATTTGCAACTCCAGCTCTGAGGGAGGTGGAGATAGGTTCATTCGGGTTGGCTGGCATCTAGCCTAGCAGAGAAAATAGGAGTCTTGGTTCAGCGAGAGATTCTGCCTCAAAGGAACAGATGGAAAGTGATGAAAGAGGATGTCTTCTTCTAGCCTCCACATGATGAAGGCAAGTGCACCCACATACACAGGTGTGCATGCATATATACTTACACACACACACACACACACACACACACACACACACACACGGGGTGGGGAATGAACTGATTTCAAAATAAGGACAGAACACTGGAAAAGAAATAATATGAAGAGAGTAGAACGGGGCTGCCTCCCACCAAGGTGTGTCTACATATCTACCTCATATGTAGACTGTCTCCCACTTCTTGTCTACATTCCCATCAATCCTCACCAACTCCAGTAGACCTCCTCCACATGGGATATTATTTCAATTCTCAACGTGAGTCTTTCCAGTCCATCAAGCACAGGCTCTTCACCTGAGTCTCCAGGTCCACACTGGACAGTCTCAGCTCTGTGCTCTCTAGCTTAGGCACATTTCACCTTCCTTCTTCATTATCTTCCCTTGTTGTCTTTCTTTACCCTTGTGCTCTCCCATCCCCTAAGCTCTGTCGCTTCCCTCTCTAGGAATTCATCAACTGTCATGGGTTCCATTGATGAACCCGCCTATTTTTTGAGTACCTATGAATTGTATGAATCCCGTGCAATGTTTGAGCCTGTTCAAATTTCTACCATTCTTCAAAGAACAGATGGGATGATTTATTATTCATTCATTAGGCACTCAATCAATTGATCTTGTGGCTGCAGCTGCCCTTGACAAGCTACTTTTCAAAGTTTCAGAGGGCTTCAAAGGGCTTTGTCCTCTTTCCTTCCAAATTCAGTTGCATAGTTACTGTATATTTTTAGACAAATCTATTCCAGGCTAACCAATCAATAAACCTGAATTAATCTCTTCCAGCTAGAACTTGCAAGACATGTTTCTGTAGGTGGGCCCTTTCCATATATTTTAAAGATAAAGGAGCAGAGAACTACGGACAATTGGTAAGAAGTATTCACGATGCTGACATCAGTGTTAGTTTGTACTGAACGTCACTCACAGATTCTTCTTCAAAATGCTGAGATGTCATAGAAGCATTCAGATCATCACTGCCACGTGCCTTCTGTAAAAGTAAAGAAAATTCTGCTTTAGATAAGCAAATGAATATTTACTTGAGACAATGTCCTGCCCCAACCCTTTGGAAATCCGATATTTGCATATCCGGTTTCAGGTATGGGGGGGGGGGACGGGGAGGGGGAGGCTTTGCTAGCTGTGTGGCAAGAGGAGATGAACTCAGAGGTGTCGATCAGGCCATGGCCTCTGGGACCTAGGTTATCTGTTAGAACATGGCTCGGATACTAGATTGTGAGTACATCCACACATATAGCAAACGACTTGTTTTAATCGCTGTGAAGAGGACCAGGAAGGCATGTAGCCAAGTCCCTCCCAAGGTGGGACTGCCTGGCCAGCAACTCCCAAACTAAATTGTTCTGCCCATCCTCCTGGGAATTCAGCATGCACAAACTAGGAAGCCCTTTAATATTCGATTTGTGGAACATTTTTCCAACTAGACATCTTGGGTCCCACAACCGTCTAATCGCCAATTCAAAAGTAGGAACCAGGCACTCCCAACGAATGACTTTACAGGGTAACATGAGGGTCCTAGTGTGAATGTGCTCCCATACTCAGGACGGGAGGGGTGACAGACTATACACCTGTCAAGAGTAAATATGATGCTCAGCAGCCTGCTTGGTCTAGTTGTGTGTGCACAGATGAGGGAACAGCTAGAAAAGCTGAGGATTTTGCAGGGTTAGAGAGCAGAGTGAGAGGGTGATACATGCAGAGAAACGGACAAGAGAAAACAGGGTTCATGTGCACCTTTCTTGGAAATATGATCATGCTACCATTTGCCTGGCATATCAGCCTGGATAAGTACTTGTATGAACAAAGATAGAATGTCTTGCTTTAATGAAAACTGGGTGACTCCAACATTACAATCCAGTTTGGGGACAAGTAGGCCTGCAGAGATTGCTTAGACTAAAGACCGCTGGTATGCGGGCCATGCTTGGAGGCACAGATGACGTGGGTCTTCCTATCCACGGGAATATGTTAAGCCCCCTGCTGTGGGAATGTTCTGTATGGCAAATGTGTTGTTAATAAAATACTGATTGGCCAGTGGCTAGGCAGGAAGTGTAGGCGGGATTAACAGAGAGAATAAAAAGAACAGGAAGGCAGAGGGAGTCACTGACTGCCAGCCACCACCAGGACAAGCAGCATGCAAAGATGCCGGTAAGCCACGAGCCATGTGGCAAGGTATAGATTTATGGAAATGGATTAATTTAAGATATAAGGACAGTTAGCAAGAAGCCTGCCACGGCCATACAGTTTGTAAGCAATATAAGCCTCTGTGTTTACTTGGTGGGGTCTGAGCAGCTGTGGGACTGGCAGGTGAAAGAGATTTGTCCTGACTGTGGGCCAGGCAGGAAAACTCTAGCTACAGCCCCCTTCCTCACTAAGACGTACACTCCCTAACCTTGAGACAGTGCCAGAACAAGAGGGCCGTTTTTCATCCTCCTCCAGGGTGGATGAACAGCTGCAAACAAGCAAAGGCTCCCTGACCCACCACCTCTGCATCTGGTAACAGCCAGGAGGCCATAACATACAGAAATAGCCTGCATACCAATAAGCTTTCAGTCAGGAGTAGTAGCTGCCCTGGAGCTTTTGATTCTACTTTTCTCTCTCAGACTTTTCTCTGTCCTCACCAACCCTAAGTCCAATGCCCCCAGAGCATGAAGACCTCACAGTCAATTCATATGAACTCACCTAGGAAGGAGGGAAGGAAATTTTCTGTACTTTGAGTTGTCTCTGGGGCTGATGCACTTCATTTGCTACACCTACCACACCTTACTACCCCTGTAAATACTATCAGTGTCCTGGCATTAAAAGACGTCCTAACACCCCATGTAGGGCCCAGCCTAACGACAGACAAGAATGCCACAGCAGGTCCAGTGCCAAAAAACCTCTCCTTCAGGTTCTTGGTCTCACCTTGATTGGCTGTTTCTAAAATGACAACCAGGCAAGACAGGTGGGGCCATCAACAATTAGATTCTTACCCAATGTTCCTGATGTCAAAGGATTCCTTGTATGTCTTTCATACTGCATGTTATCAAGTCCCAAATTCTGCCTGATGTACTATGCCAATACTGATGTTTCAACACCCAGAACCAACAATAACCAGCACTCTCTGAAGCTCTGCAGCCCGGAAAGTCTCCACTACCATTTCATTTTAGTAAATGAATCAATGTTCCAGTTGGTCAGTCCTGTTTGAAGGCAGTTCTACAAATCTACCAGGGCTAGGAGCAGAGTTCTAGTTTGTTATTTGCTGAGTGAATGGTAGTCTTCTTCTAGCTTCCATGTTTTCTAAGTATTTATTTTTGGTGTGTGTGTGTGTGTGTGTGTTACAACTATGCACATGTACCATGTGCATGCCTGATGCCTTTGGAGGCCAGAAGAGGATGTTGGAGGCCCTGGAACTGGAGTTAGGGAAGTAGTGTGCTGAACCTGGGTCCTCTGCAGGAGCTGTAAGTGTTTTTGACTGTTGGGCTGTCTCCCCAGCTCCTTATCTTCCATTTTGATTGTATGGATGGCTAAACCACATTGTGCTAACGCATGGTACTTTGTGTATAATCTCTAATGTTATACTTATTCTGTTTAGTAGTAATGCTACTTAATGATGAAATTAGTCCACATATGTGTCATAATTTATATACTATTGAAAAATGAATGCCAAGCCTTTATTTAAATACACTGTAAGTTTCCCACTTAAAGCAACAGGGAAATTCCATGTGAGCAATGGCATTAATTCAACATTATGGCTGGTTTTACTCACAGAAGTCACAGAACTTAAAGTTATGGTTCCCACAGCCACTGTAACTGTCACACACTATATATATACAGGAAGGAAGGAAAATGATTACCATAAGAACAGAAAAGCACTCCATATGCACAAGAGGACAAGTTACAGCAGCTGGGAGACACATAACTTAGACTATTCTCATGCACTCAGAACCTAGAGAATTATCCACTGAGCAGAATCTGCAGTTTTCTCAGCTCTTATGTAAACGTAGTAACTAGATCTATGAGTTATGACTTTGTGTCTTAGTAAAAGGAGCACAATTAAATTTACGTCATAAGGAATGGCTGATATCCCTCTGCCATTAGTTGTTGGTGTTTATGTTCTCAATAAGAATAAACAGGTATGTTGGGTTTGCTAAAATGTATCACAAGTCAAGTTAACACCAAATAAGATTACCATATTGCTGAGTACTGTGGCTTTAAAGAGGTGTAGATATGAACAACTGCTTTATGATCAGGATACATAACAATTCTCCCACTCAGAAAACTCCTTCATTCTGTTCCACTATGCTAAAATATTCGTCTTCCTCCTCCTCATTCATCCCACTATGCTAAAATATTCCTCCTCTTCCTCACCCAAGGCAACTACTGATCTATTTTCATCACATGATCTTATCATTTATAGACTATCTTGTCAAAGAAGTCATATAGCATGTCAACTTAAGGCATCCAAGTTCCTATCATTATCATCTCTCTTAATTGCCAAGTAGTATTCTATCAGGTGAGTGTACAGATTGACGAACCATTTTCAATGATTGTAACTGCATGTGTGAAAGCATACATGCATGTCTGTGTAGAATTCAGAGGCCAAACTCAGGTATTATTTTTCAGGAGATGACCACCTTGATTGCCGAGACAGGGTCTCTCAGCGCATGGAGCTAACCCAACAGACGAGGCTGCTTCACAGCAAGCCCCAGAGGCTTATCTGTCTCTACTCCTTGGCCCTGAGATTACAGGTGTTCAATGACACTCACTCAGCAAATAACAAAGCATCAGTTTTAGGATTTAAAACAAGTTGTTTAAAGATAGGATAATTTTGAAGATCATAAAAATTTAATAAATCTCACAAAAATATATTAAGGACTATTATTTTCTATCTAATGTACATGTGAGGGTGTTCATCTCTCCATCAAAGCAACAGGTGTATTTTATTTGATTTGGCTTTAGAGACACATGGGTTTGCATTCTACTTTAGTGCATTGCCACAGATGGGAAGCTAATCTGTAATTTGTGGCCCTTTTAGGCGTAAATCCCAAACTTAAAAGAATGAAAATTCATTAAAACTCAGAAGGGTGAAGGGAGGTTTGAGATGGACACATTGTTTGTGTGTGTGTGTGTGTGTGTGTGTGTGTGTGTGTGTGTGTGTGTGTGTGTGTTTCACAGGGCCAGAGAAATCACTCTGTTGGTTAAAGTGCTTGCCTAGCAAGTGAAAAGACCTGAGTTTGATTGCCAGATGCAAGGTAAAGAGAGGGGCATCCTGGTGAACACCTGTAATCTCAGGGCCGAGGAGTAGAGACAGATAAGCCTCTGGGGCTTGCTGTGAAGCAGCCTCGTCTGTTGGGTTAGCTCCATGCGCTGAGAGACCCTGTCTCGGCAATCAAGGTGGTCATCTCCTGAAAAATAATACCTGAGTTTGGCCTCTGAATTCTACACAGACATGCATGTATGCTTTCACACATGCAGTTACAAGTATATGAATGTGTATACACTCTTACATGTGCACACACACACACACACACACACACACACACACACAAATATTGCCACCAAGGATCTTGAAAGTAAAACATTGGTGTGAACAAATGAATTTTTCCTTTTCTGTATAATCAATGTGATCTTGTATGAATGCCATCTTCTATTTGGCTGTCAGAGAACCTTGCTATATGGTGTACTCAAGAACCAAAGCAAAGTGAGTCATCCGTGGGTGCCTGATTCCAGTAGAACAAGACATACACTGTTGCTGGAGAGCTTCTCTCCAGGTCCCACCAAGCCCCGCAGTCCCACAACCCACATATAAAATAATTACTCAGACGCTTATATTACTTATAAACTCTATGGCCGTGGTAGGCTTCTTGCTAACTGTTCTTATATCTTAAATTAACCCATTTCTATAAATCTATACCTTGCCATGTGGCCCGTGGCTTACCGGCATCTGTACATGCTGCTTGTCCTGGCAGTGGTTGGCAGTGTCTCTTCCTCCTTCTTCCTGTTCCCTCAGTTCTCCTCTCTTGTGCTGCCTATACTTCCTGCCTGGTCACTGGCCAATCAGTGTTTTATTTATATAGAGCTATATACACCCACAGGCAGACAAGCTGACAATAAGGGACAACACTGGCTGCAATCAATTATTTCATTCTAAAACTAATCCATGAAAGTGTATGAGTGGATATCTGAGTATTATGTGGCATATGATTTAAATTCTGTAACCCACTCGAGGCTTTCAACAGTATGATTATTAAAGAAAAGAGCATCACATCAAACATCTATGGGAGACATAGAGAGTATTAACATAAACATCAGGAATGGGATGGCCAGACGGGCAAGATAATTAAGCAGTCACTGGAAACAGTGACAGAATAAGAGAAGGCATCTGACAACTGAGGCATAATCAGAGGGTGTGTGCAAAAGCCAGTCAAGTCTACACATCCACCATATTCCCTTTCTGCACAAATGACAGGGAGGTTGGTGGACACACTGTCAAGGTTTATCTTTAGTTTTCTTTCACTTCCAAGACTGTTCCCAAAAGAAAACTGCAGAATACTATCTAATCTAACATTCAGCATATAAAGTGTGTGTGCACAGACATGCCCACAAGAATCTAAAATTGTCCTCAGCAAACGCAAGCCCATTGCAACATTCAGCTCTCATTCTGTTGCATTTAGTCTTTTATAACCATTTTTCTATTTATTTGAAGCACAGCAAAAAAATAAAATAAAATAAAAAGATAGACTCTGGAAATTCAGTGGCACAAGGCACACTGCCAATAACTTGAGAAATATCACAGTATTTTTTATATGTAAATAAAAAGAAAAAATTTCTCCTGTTTCTAACACTGAGTTACGTAATTTTACTTGCCCCAAAAGACCATTTACAAATATCAGGTCAATAAATTGCTAACATCCGTTAAAAAATGTAGGTTTTTTTTTTTTCACTAAGACTTTCCCAGAGGACATAACTAAGCTCGTCACCATCCCTACCCCCCACAAAGGGTTAGTGCACTCATTGCTGTAAAGCAGATACAGTTTCCAGGACTGGAACCAATCTTAACTGGCAGAGAACGCTTTTTCTCTGAATTACCATAAAAACGTTTAAGTAAAAAAAAAAAAAAAGAAAGAAAGAAAGAAGGAAAGGAAAGGAGCAAAGGGGCAACGGTGGTTTCAGAATGAAAAGATCATTCACTGTCATGTCATACATTCAATCTTGGCTCTAGTAACAAAATGGAAACAGGATTCCTATCATACAAAATGTTCACTACAGCACGCTGTGTGCACCTGTTCCAAGCCCACCCTCAGCCCCTAATGCTTCCAACTCAACTACTTCCCAGCCTGTTGGGCTGTCGAGGAAGGAACACGTAGATCTTCTCTTTGATCCAGTCTTTGTTATAAGGCTGGTACATCTGTGTATCAGCTCGGTAAACAAGACAGCTGAGATCTGCCAGATCATCGATAAAGTCAAACAACTGACTGATAACGTATGTGATGGAGGGGCTGTTGGGATTCATTCTCTTCAGATGTTCCTCATACATTTTACAAATACCTTCCATGCACTCATTCACAGACTCATAATCAGCGTAAGTCCTGCCTTCTGGTCTCTTGGTAGGCTGTACCAACAAAATGGTGTGAGACATTGCACCAAATGCTTTGCGGCAGCTGCCGCTAACACCACCGCCGCACACGAGCTCAGCCGCAACGCCGCCAACCAAAATGTAGCTTTCTTACTAATATGCAAGAATTTAAAATGCTATGTAAACAAGAAAACACAAAAACAAACTGGAATGAAAACCTACATATCTAAAATTGGTGTTCTCTGTTTGGCCCTCTCATTTGAATGCCAGTTCTGCCTATTCATTTCCGTGTTCTCCACGCTGTAACATCAGAAGCAAATTGTGTGGCAGACATCTTTCACCCACAAAGTCAAACACAGTTAATATCTAGACATTTACAGAAAAAAAAAAAAAACTGGCCAAATCCTGATATAAGTGCTTGGCCAGTTCCCAGGCACCTCTTGAACCAGGAGTAATATTTGCAAATGACCTTCCATCTTATTTGCAAGAGATGTGTTAACAGAACAATCCATCCCTTTATGTTTGCTTATCACTTCACAATTCACAAACACACACATTATCATCTCCTACTAAGAAGTTCAAAGGTTGTCATCATATTTCCAATATACAATGAAGAATCCAGGAGGCTAAATAATCACTAAGGAGAAGCAAGACGGTTAGGCCTTTGGGAGGATTTCAAGCCCTTCACTCTTCATTAGACCACACTGAGCCCAAAGCACCTGTAACAGCCACCACACCAGATGTGCTGGGAACAGAAACACCCAGTCATCATAAACAAGGACCCGGATCAAGACGACCTAGACTTAAATCCCTTAATCAACAAGGATCTGGGTGGGGAAAATCTAGACACTCACACCCATCTCTGCTCTTTGTGTCTTTGAATGCTTTGCTTAAATTTCCAGGCATGGAGACATTTCCCAAAGGATCAAAGCAGGATATTACCTTGTAGGTTTTAGATGAAAAAAAGTTCAAAAGCTACTTAATGAGTGACTTGTTTAGGGTGGACACTGTACCAGGTAAGCTCTTTGTAAATTGATGCATTCCAATGAGATAATGCTGACGGAATTTAACAGAATTCCTTATAGAAACTAATAATATAGTGGTATTATGCTAGCACATTTATTACTGTTATTATTATTACACTATTATAACAGATATGCTTGGGAGGTATAGAGCAAAACCTTCATTAAAGATGTAAACATTCTACCCTGTTTTGGCCATTAAAAGTTATACATGTGTATGGAGTTACTTCATAAATATATGCAACAGTAAGAAATAAGTTATTTCCCTGTGTGTGTATGTGTTTAATGTGAGTGAGCATTCATGTGTGTGAGTATGGATGGACATGTGCCATAAAAAGAGTAGAGGACAACCTTGGGTATAGGTCCTAACTTTCTACCTTATTTGAGACAGGGCCTCTGTTGTTTGTGTACTGTTTATAGCAGGCTAGCTGCCCTGGGCATTTCCAGGGATTTTCCCATTTTTGTTTCCCATTTCCCATAGGAGTGTGGGATTAAGAGTTCAGAGCTATGTAAGGTTTCTAAGTACCTTCTGGGGATTGAAACTCAAGTCCTCATGCACGTGATTCAAGTGTGTTTTTACCTAATAAGCTATCTCCCCAGCCCAAAAGTTCTTTTCTAAAACTGAAGGTGGCCAGCAACCCAAGGCCTTCTGTTAATTTTCACCAGTTGACACTGTTGACATGGAAAAGGCATTAGAAGAGAGGAGGATGAAGCCATTCCCCCCTGCTCACTGGCCATTAGGTTTTCTCAGAACTCTCATCCAAGGCAAACCATTATTTAGCCTCGCCCCGTTGTCTGAAGCAGGTGCGGGAACCACGGCCAACACACTGCTGACCGCTGACTCGGCACTGTGTGCGAGCGGTATGGCAGTGAGTCTCAGTTTCATTCACACATAGGTGGCACACTTAGGGCACCAGGCCGTCACTGAAGCCCAATAATCATCCTACAGAATAGAAAAGCCTTACAGTCATGTAACCTCTTCTCCTTCTCTGATGTCCCCTCCATTGCTCCCCCTTACTGTCCTCTTCATCTACAAATATTTGCTCGTTCTTTGTGAAATGATCGCACACCCCTTAGTAGACTGCTAATTTGGGGACTTCACAATTCCCGGGCTCATTTCATGAAAGACATCTCCAGATAAAGACACAGCTTGCTATCTTGCCTCCTCTTCATGTGAAGATTGTCTGCTCAGGGCTAGGAGCATAACTCAACTTAAGATCCTTTGCCCACAATATTGACTGTTTAATTCCCAACACCCTAAGTAAAACTAGTAGAAATACTAACCAAAGAGGATTGATTACTCAGAAGATATCACTCCTGACCACTCTCTGTAACATCTCTACACAGTGCTTTTAAGGATGTTTTCCACTTAATGTTTCTCCGTGGCACTTACCACTTTCTAACTTATCTATGCATTTATCATAGGAACTCCATAAAGAAGAGGGGGGGGTTGTCTGTGTTGTCAGTAGCTATGTTCCTAGGGCCAAGTTCATCACCCACAGATGTCAGAGTCCCCAAAGATGGAGATGAAGGAGAAAATCATATGCATGAAGACCCCTGGAACATGTCATATGTACCAGCCTCACTGATGCCATATTGAAATCAAACAAGAATAGTAATGACCACAGAACTGAAGCACAGTGAGATCGGGACACCTGCTTCCTTTTGCAAGATACAGGCTGTTTCCTCCCCTCTGTGGCTGTTGTGTGGCTTCCCTGTGGTCACTGAACTGAAGTTCTATAACTGGAAGGCAGGTCTTCTGGAAACACCCAAGCAGGAAGCACCATTGACTTACCCTGTGAGGTATCACCAAGGCTAGTGTTTACAGCTCCAACTGCCAAATGAACTATGAGGGAAGGGTGTACCACATGGCAGAATTCATGGATGGCGTTGAGGAAATAACCCTTCTATTCATCAGCATTTGTTTTTTAATCACTGCCTTTAATCCTTGTGTTGGATGGAGCACAGTAGAGAAAAAAAAAATGAATGTCTTCTTTTTGCAGTTGTCTTGTTTTGGATCTCTCTTCTTTTAAAACTACTTCCCAACTTGTGTAGAAAATATAATTCTGCATACAGACTTAAGACTCCAATATGCCTGGATTAAGGCCGGTTCTAGAACTAGCTGGATGACATTTGCTAAGTGGACTCTTTGAAATTAATTTTTAATTTTTTTGAGAGTATCATTCATGGGTACTATATATGCATCATTTCTACCTCTCCCTCTCCTTTCCTCAACTCCTCCCATGTATCTTGAACTCCTTTTCAAATTCATGACCTCTTCTCTATTGTTATAAATGTATATAATATGTGTATATGTGCTGTGGTGGTTTGAGTGAGAATGGTCTCCATAGACTTATATATTTGAATACTTGGTCCCAAGACAGTAGAACAGTTTAGGAAGGATTGGGAGGTGTGACCTTGTTGGAGGAGGCGTGTCACTGTGGGCAGGGTTTTGAGGGTTTCAAAAGCCTATACCATTCATCTAGTTAGCCTAGTTAGTGCTCTCTCTCTCTCTCTCTGTGTGTGTGTGTGTGTGTGTCTCCTTCTCCCTCCCCCCTCTGTCACATGCACACACACACACACACACACACACACACACACACACACACACATCCCTTGTTTGCAGACAAAGATGTAGGCTCTCAGATATTGTTCCAGCATCATTCGTTCCTGCCTGCTGCCATGCTCTGCACTATGATGGCTGTATGCTCTAACCCTCTGCAACTGTGAGCCCCAAATTAAATGTCATAAACTTCACAGGTCATGGTGTTTGGTCATGGCAATAGAAAAGTAACAAAGATATGTGTGTATATATGTATATACTATTGTGTCCATTTAGTGTTGCTCATATGTGTATGTGTTTAGGGATTACCATTTGGGACTAAACCTATCAGGGGTCTCTTCCCTGGAAAAGATTGATTCTCCCTCTTCTAGCAGTCTCTGATTACATGTAGCTCTTCATCTAGGAGTGGAGTCTAGTGAAATTTCCCTCATCCACATTGGCATGTCAACCGGTGTTGTCACTGGACAGGCCTTACACATAACCATATTTTTGAGATTTAATGGGCATAGCTTAGCTGTCATGTGTAAAGAAAGAATAGGGCTTCCTATACTCCTACTCATGACACTTTTCCTCCAAGAAACTTTCACACTATCCCTTGTATAGGTCTATAAAACAGGTATACAGATCAAATACTTGCTGAAATCAATCATGAAGAAATTTGTTTTTACAACATTTCTTTGAGGTAATATTATACCACTAATTGAAGACGAAAGCAAATTACATGCTAATGCAATAGAGATGCTTTCTTTTCATATAAAAAAATAAAACTTGGCTGAATTTTGATGCCATAACAAGAACAGCATCCCCAATACTCCTTGGAGTCCTCTGATACTTTGATTTGTCAATGCTGGCACTATATAAATGGCAGAACTCTGAGTAGAGGCATTCCAAAAGTTGTTGGAGATTCCTTCCTAATCCCAAGTTAAACTTTGTTTAACAATTTCTTTTTAAAACTTAAGTTAGCAACTCAAGCATAGAAATTCTTCAAAGCAAATATTCTGGGCTAGAGAAACGGCTCAAGAGTGAAGCCTAAAGCCCTGGGATTGATTCCTAGGACAAACACACAGTAGAAGAAGAGATATAGTTCCACAGTTGTCCTCTTATCTCCATACATGCATTCAGATGCATGTAAAAAAATAGTAATTATGAAAATAGAATCTAATTTATTGCTTAAGAGAACAGTAATAAAAATTATATAAAAATAAAATCTAATATGACATAATAAAATATAAAGATTGCTAATTTGATACACACTGAAAAATTATGGCAGTAAAATATGAAAAGTGTGCTTTCTTTAATTAAACCACTATAATTTTATAAGAGCAGGAAAATTTATTGTACAGAGACACACTATAATTCATAATATACAACATTCTCAGATCTGAGGCAAGGTATTCTAGGAAGCATTTGCTGGTGTTGTTTGGTATAAGGGCAAGTGGGGTGCAAATGGCACATGTTGTGTGTCCAGAACTAAGGCTGCAGTGAGGCCCTGTAGTCACACGGCTCAGTTCTGCCATAAATATCTTACATTCATTACCTGTTGGATTTTGATTTAATTTTCAGTCCTTACATGGCCAGGAAACTTTCACTGCTGCCAAATTATTTGATACCCACACATTCAGTTAAGTGAAGCCACAGCTATGAGGGTGGGCTTTAGAACACACTTATGCACCAAGGAATACTGTGTCAACACATTCTCAACCCAACAGAGACTCTTAAATGGTGACCAGAGCACCTCATGGTGGATTTAGCTTGAAAGGCAAATTAAGACTTCATGAGCATATTCATCTACATATCTACTATCACATATCTATCTCTGTGAGTATGTATATATGAATATATATGTGTATGTATGTATGTGTATATATACACACATAAACATATATCCATCTCTACAGATTTGCACAAATGCTTGGAGGAGAAAAATTACATTGCTAGTTTCCTGGAAGTTGCAATTTAACAAGAAGGGAAGTCTTCTACACAACTAATCACATACATAAGTATGTTGGGAGCTGGTGCTTTTCAGTATTCCAAGGCTCTCTGACAACTCTTCTGTCCCCAGTATCAGTGACAAGAACAATGAAGTCATCTCCTGAGAGAGACCATTAGACACTACCTCAGTCACCTCAGGCTTCTACAGTGCCATCTCACTTACTAGGAGACTAGTTGACATGAGTTGATTTCTCATGGTTCTGGAGTCTGAAAATCCAAGATCTGGGTCCTGGAAAATTTGGTTCTCAATGAGGTCATTTATTTCTTGTAAATAGCTGTCTTCTCCATATGTCTTAACATGGTGCACAAAAAATTTCCAGGACTTTCCTTCTGTTATTAAAATGTCAGTACTATTCGATGAGTGGCTCCATGCTTGCTTACACCCTCATTTATTTAATCTCAGTCATCTCTTAAAGACCAAGTCTCCAATATAATCATATGAGGGGTAGGAATTCAGCATATGAACAGAGGGAAGTGGACACACCTCAATCCTTAGCAACAACTCTTCACTCAGCAAAGCCTAGACATCATGGTAAGGTGCCCATGATTCTGTAAACAAACCCTCACCCATGCATGCTCTTAGAAGCAGCCCTAATGAGTCAACAACAACAACAAAAACCAATAACAACAACAAAAATACATGAAAGTACATGGGCAATGGAAGGGCATAGGAAGGGGATTATCTGGAGCAGAAAGAGACAAGATGTTGAATAACATGATCAAAATACAATGTGTAAATTTACAAAAATGTCATAATGAAAGCCACTATTGTATATAACTAATATAAACATTAAAAACAAATAGGAAAAGAGAAAAAACACAAAGGCTAAAACAAAAGTAAACAAATACTAAATAACAACAACAAAAAGTCTAGCCATTCAAAGGAATCTCAAAGTGAGTATGCAGTAGACAGCTGCATCCATTATTTAATTCTTCATCACTCACAATATCCAAGACATGGAACAAATCCAGTGGCCAGGCACAGGTGTAGAGATAAAGCAAATATGCTTTCCATATACAAGAATATTATTCACTGTAAAAGGAGAACAAACTCATGCCATTTGCAAAAAAAATGGGTAAAACTAGTGCAGATCATATTAAGCATTTCAAAATAAGCCAGTCTCCCGAAAATCAAGGACCATGTATTTCCTTTCAAATGTGGCATCTAAAAAGCGTATTTGTAAACTAAAATGTGGATGAGTAGAGAAAAGCATTAGATTCAAGGAGAGTGGGAATGACTATAAACAAAATCAATATTACCAGAACACACTATATAGTTATAGGAAAAAAATCACCACAAAGGCCATTTGTAATTTAACTAATAAATACTATTAAGAAATCAATTTTGAAAACCCACAAATCAAACTCTATTAACCTGGGTCAATTGCTATCACTGATTTTTTTTTTAATTAAGCATAGTTGAACATACGCTCTGTATGGGCACAGAGCAAGGCCTTCTGAAAAAGACAAATTAGACATTACTCTCCTAGCCATGGACACTCTGCACATCACAGACAATTCACGGAGAAGAGTGAGTGAGAAGCTCCTCTTTCCACATAATAAACACTGGAATCTTAGGGACTGGAAAGACCCATCTTACACAGAGAGAACCAGGGAAGATTCAGGCTTACAGTAGAACACACACACACACACACACACACACACACACACACACACCACACCACCACACACAAACATGATGTGGCATTCACCAGTCTCCAATAACATCCTTCCCAATGCTTGGGCTACATAGCATTCAAATACTTATGTTTATTCAACAAAGTCTACTGCAGGGCTAAAGAAGTTAAGCATCCATAGCTCAAAATTCTTTCTAATTTGAAATTGCTCTTGTATCAAAGCCAAGAAGTCCACTCAGATTCGGATAAATGCAAAGATGCTGAAGAGTCTCAAGATATAATTAACAAGTTTTCTTTATTGTAGTGACAAAGCTTATTAGACCTACCTCATTAGCATTTTGTAAAATGGAAATATATTTCAAATTTACAAATATTAAATATCACAAAAATTTTACAAACAATATCCCTCAAGTGTTAAGGTCAAAATAAAAATAGCTGAGTCCTTTAATGAGTAACAATGTCCAAAAGAACATGGTCACAGCATCCTCCACTCCCCAAGGGGAACCAGACACACTGAATGAGCAACAGATTTTCATCTAAAAGTAAAACCAGAACCTTCAGCTGAAGAATCAATTTGTTTACAACTCTAAGATTAAGCTGGAATACATAAAAAATTAGCCCCTTCAACATTGGAATCTAGTTCTACATTATTAATTAAGATGAATTTAAATAAAAATATCCACATTAGCTGATTAAATTGATCATCCAATCAAGATCAGGATTTAAGAATTTGGTGACTGAACATAAACTCTTCTCCCAGATCTATGAGCTTTGGCATTACAGTGACCACTAAGCCTTCCTGAAATACGAAGCTTTGCTACAACTGCTAATCAACGAAAGTTTGATTACTGATTTCTACTACATTTTTGTTCAGAGAAGTAAGGGAAGTTCTAGAAACCAAGTGTGCACACTGGTGCACCAGTTTACACAGGCCTGATACCACAGGAAGAAAGAGTACCGTCAGGCTCTAGTGGTCAAAGAGAAACATGCAGGCCATCTAAAACAATGGTCTGCATGCTTTGTCTACAGGTCTAATTGAGCTGGTAATGGGTAGAGAGGGGCTCTATAGCTCTCATTTATTGCCACTCCTCACCTCAGTGTGAAACACGTAAACCTACTGAAGGTAAGGGGAAGAGGAGGAACAGGAGGGAGGGGAGGAAGAGGGAAAGAGCAGGAAAGGGGGAAGAACAAAAGGTTAGTTATGTGCTCAATTTCTTTGCCAGGAGTTGAAACAAAAGAACCTTGTCCACTAGGGCTTTTAAAGCCTTAAACGGTCCTAGAAGGTTCTTTTGTGCTAGCTTTTAAATACATAGAGGTCAGCCCTAAAACAAATGGGAACACCAGTGCAATCAATAGTACATTAATTTAAATTCCCATAAATGACATTCTCTCCATCCAGCATAACCACAAAACAACTCCTACCCAAATTTCCCAAGGACAGTGAATTCACCCTAAAAACGTTGTTTTTAAAAGCTGGGAAGTACCCAGGCCTCACCTCTGGCTCTTCGGGAGCATCCCCTCCAAGGGGATGTTTGTGCAGATCCAGGCCACTCTGGCTGGATGCCCGGCGCTCCTCTGCAGAAGAGGCGTAGATCTCCTCAGAGTCGGTGTCCACCCCGTGGACATGGCTCGCTTCCTCCTGGCTCCAGTCCAGTTCTTCCTCAGACTGCTTCAGGGAGCTGCTGCTGCTCTTGGGGACGATGCCTGCCGTGGACAGGCTGTTGGGTACCGAGGTATAGGACGACTGGGGCCCCGAGTAAGGCCGGCCCTCGGGGGCCAAGGCCTCTGCTTCCAGGAGGTCAGGTACCGAGAGGCTGAGACGCCGGTCCAGGTGATGCTGCACCCTTAAATCCAAGGGTTTGCTTGGGGTCTTTTTAGCTCTCTTCTTGCTCAAGTTGATCAACAATGGTCTGGTCCGCTGTTTGAATGACCCCCAGACAGATGGTTTATCCAAATCCATGACTGCATGAAGAATCAAGAATTCCACTCCTCAAATGAGTGTGCCTCTAGTGGAAAACAGTCGAAGACTCCTGCAAAACAGAGCACGAGCAGACATGAGCCTTCTTGATGTTAAAGGGCATACCCAAAGGGAATTTATGCAGAAAATTTGCTCTTGATCCCTTAATGAGAAGTGAAACATTAAGGTCATAATTACACAAACATCAGAAAAAACATTTTTAAGAAACAGAATATTTAAAAATATTTAAGTCAGCAGAATAGAAAAGTAATGAACGGGATTATTGGGTTGAATATAAGCTTCATAGAAAGACTACTTATTCTTCTCCAAAAATATCAAAGCCAAGACATTTGCTAGTAGAGGTTCCATAGTATTTCTTCACCATAAACAAGGGGGAGCTGAATATACATCTGTAAATGGAGGATCACCAAGTATTTGCTGTACTTGGAGAGGTAATAGGTATTAGACATTACTGTTTGGGTGATGTCTAATGTCATTATCTAAAAAAAAAAAATGTGTTGTTGTGACATCAAAGATGATAAAAGAGCACCTACAGATGAGAGCATTGCTGTGTTCAAATGAAACCTTATGTGCATGCCAATCTATACTACAAATGTACCATCTTCCTATGCTATGTCTGGTGTGGGGTGAGTGAGTGTATGTGTGTGTGTGTGTGTGTGTGTGTGTGTGTGTGTGTGTGTATGTGTGTGTGGTTTATGTGTGTGAACATGTGTATTGAAACCAGAGGTTGATGTCAGGTGTTTTCCTCAGCCACTCTGTGCCTTATTTTTTGAGACAGGGTTTAATACTGAACCTGGAACTCACGGATGCAACAGCCTGCTAATGAGCTCTAGGTGTCCTCCTGGCTGCCTCTCCCTGTGCTGGGATTACAGCTGAGTCCCACTGGTTTATGTGCTGGGGATCTGAACTCGGCTCCTCAGGCGTATACAGCCTGCACTCTACTGACTGAGCCCATGCCCCACTCTCTTTATCTGTTTTGAAGGACAAATGTACTCATTGGAACTTGAATTCCATTTAACAGCTATACGGTCATATTCACACGAGGGTAAAGAAAACCCCTTTGTCCAAATGAGAGTCCTGTGCATATCCAGAAGAACTGGCAATGCTTCCATGAAGGAACCTTCCACAAAGCGAGCTGAAGAGACCCATTCTAATGAGGTGACCTGGACAAGTGTCTCACACGCAATTGGGAGTGTGGGTGAAGATGGCTGCACAGACCTAAGTGTGGTCACAGTGGAAATGCCATGGTGATTTGAGATGGAGCAGGCTGGATCAACCAGAGAGCCAATATCAACCAAATCTGGATAAATGACCCTATTTCATGTGACAAATGCTTCATAATATCCTTTTGATGTGAACAAGTGTGATCAGAGCACTGTGTCCTACACTGCATGAATGTTGCCACATTTGGCTGCGAAACACAGCTGAGAGTCTGGGGGCAGGGCAAGTGCTTTCTGAAAGCATCCCTGCACGCTTTCCTGTATTCTACCATCTCATATCAAGACAAAGCATTTTAGTAGTGGAAAGAACAGTCAAAAGTCCCTATAAATCAAGGTTCACATGGCTATTAACCTGCTGAAGATTAGAATATGGATCTCTGTAGCCCATGCCTATGGTCCATCACCACACGCAAGAGATTCTCCCAGTATGCACTTGGTGTCTCCAGTACTACAGACTAAGTCCATGGCCTCTAGAGATGGATTCCTTGGGTTCAAATTCTACTTTGCTACATACTACCTTGCTCTTGGATCAGGGTCATGTCATCTCATTATATCCCAATTTTCTCAATTCTCCACTGGGGATGCGATTACTCAATCAGAGGAAATGAGATCACATTCAAATCTTCTGATAAATGTATGGAGGACACTCATGATGTGACAGGTGCTACAAGGGATCCAGGGTACAAATCCCAACCTCTAGATATTCATCATAGAAATAAAAAAAAAACTATAAGTGAAATATCTGAGAAGAGTAGCATATCCAAATTCCATAGTAATTACAACCAGCTACAGTTCTTAACATTTAAAAAACGTTATTCTGATGAACCACAAAAATAGACACAGAGTAAAGAAACAGTCTCAAATAACAGGAAGTTTTGATACAATGCAAGTAAAATACACAAAATAAACCCATGCATATCTAAAGCTTAAAAGCTACTATCCACATATAAGAGAAACTATGCAATATTTATCTTTCTGTGTTTCCTTACTCAGGCACTTGGGGCTGATGCACACATGAACTTACAGAGACTATGACAGACTACACAAGACTTTCACAATTTAATTCAAAGACCCAGAACAAAAAAGGGGAAGTAAGCATAAAGTCCAACCCTTACCTAAGAAGCTATTTGCATTATATGAATACTGGGAGAGGGTAAAACAGTTTTCTCAAATGAAGTGACACTTAGTACATGAACCACACTCCAAGGCAGGCCTCATGTTCAGAAGCAATTGCCAACACAAAACAGATTCCATGCTATTTGTGTGTGTGTGTGTGTGTGTGTGTGTGTGTGTGTGTGTGTGTGTATGCTTTCTTTGGGTTTGGTTTGTTTATTTGTTTGGGGGGGTTGTTTGTTTGTTTGTTTGTTTGAAGCAGTTGTTCTCAATCTATGGGCCACAACCCACAACCACTCTTTCTCAGGGTTCACCTAAGACCATTGGAAAGCACAGATGTTTACATTACAATTTATAACAGTAGCAAAATTACAGTTATAAAGTAGTAGCAAAAAGTGTTTTATGGTTGGGGGTCACCACAACATGAGGAACTGTATTAAAGGGTTGTAGCATTAGGAAGGCTGAGAACCACTGGTTTAGAGGAAGAGAAATAACATGAAGTTGGGTGGGTATGGAGTGGGAAGAATATGGGAGGGTCTTGAGGAGAGGAAGAATCTGATTAAAATACATATAACATATGAGGATTTTAAAGAAAATTCATGAAAATGGAGAAGGATGCCAGTAACTTCTGAGCAAAAGCAATGACCTTGAGTCTGGGAGCAGTATAAATGCCAAGAGAAACCTGGAGAAACACAACAGCACAAGGAAGAGATAAGTGGTGCACTTGAACATGACCTCAGTGGGAGCAGCAGAAGACAAAGGGCTCATGGAATGGAGTATAACACAGTACTCGATGGCATTGAAAGGGCTGCAGGAGGCATTAGGGATTTCATACCTATAATAAAAGTGGGGGAGACAGAGGTAGGCAAACAGCGATGACCTACATGTTCACATTCCCAGGCCTATGGGCTTCTCAAAGAAGCCCCTGTACCATCTGAAATGGACTCTTTGAGAAGGGCGTTAAAGCAAATTTTGTTTGAAATTTCTATAATAAAACCTAAATTTTGCATGATATTTAAATAATTAAGTCCAATATATCAGATGAACCTGATTCCCAAGAATCTGCTTTGCAACAGAACTTCCTGGCAATCGCTGTTTCAGATCTAAGTCCTTAAAAGAGATTTGCACTCCCTGGTGGGGAAGTCTATTTGTTTGGAGAAGAAACTATGTGAGGAATTCAGTACTCATATAAAGGAGAGGTTTGAAATCTTTCTATCTATAAAACAAAATCAAAACAAAACAAAAGAAATGCAATAAAGTGACATCCGAGATTAAAAGCATACCCCTGAAGAACTAGTTGCATGTGGGAAAACATTTCTGTCGTTCATGCAGCTGAACTGCCCTGTGACAACCAATAGATCCTTTCCTTGATGTTTGGGTAGGATCAAGGGAAGCTGATGGAAGAGGATATTGGGGACCATTAGAACATCATCAGGAGAAACTCATTTCCTCTGATAACCATGGATCTCTTCTCCATCACAACAGCTGTCTCCAAAAATCTCCCAGGCAGAATCCCACAGTGTGAGACTTTCCAAGGCTGACTCCTGTTAAGCTTTCCACAGATTCTCCAAGTTGTTGCCTCTATCAGCAGTAGGTTGTCTCTTGATTTCCAGGAGCAGTACACCATTGTGTGTGCACATCCCAAACCGATTTTTTTTCCTTGACAGGCAGCTGGGGCCTTGCTAGTCTTATGTTCTTTCAACTAAAACTGTTATAAATTTGCGTGGAACTACTATCGATCTCTGAAGTATATGGCCAGCAATGTTTTTTGCTGGGTCAAGAGGCAAGTGGGTGCTAATTTCATAGGAAATGTTTCCTGGGTGGTTGTATGAATTCTTTTCTCTTCCCACTAACAATTGTAAGGATTTCACTGGTTTCCCATCCTCTGTAACATTTAACATTGCTAGAATTTTTATTTTAGTTCTTTGTAATTATTAGAAAGGTTTTAAATTTTCATTTTCCTATTGGTGTGTGATATTGAAAATGGTTTGTGGCATTAATTTGCTAACTTATCTGTAGTTTGGGAACTATCTGTTCAAGACTTTTGTCCATTTGTTTTAATATAAGATTCTTTGCTCTCCTACTCTTAGCTTATTAGAGTTCATTATAGATTTTGAATCTAAAAGCCCTGTTGAAGACATAACTTGCAAATATTCACCCCAGTTTTGTAGCTTGTCTTTTCATGTTGTTATTAATATCCTTTGCATGTCAATGGTTCTTAATTACCAAGGGCTAGCTTTTAGAAATATTATGACATTTTACAGATCTTACACAGTGGACTTGGTTTTATATCTAAGAATATATTGGCTAACCTCAATCACAAAAGAGATCTCCAACATTTCCTTCCAGGAGTTTTGTAGTTTTACATTTAGAGTTATGACCTATTTTAACAAAATTCCTGCAAACAAGATTAGGTTTAAGCCAAAGTTCATTTTATATATGAATGACAATTTATTCCAACCCTATTGTTGGGACGCTGTCCTCCTCTAATGAATTACTTAGCTCCTATCTCAATGAAACATGTCCTATTTGTGAGGGGAGGCATCCTAGACTGTCTGTTCTGTTCCACTGACCCATATCCCCATCACCTTCCACTACTATACCGTTCTGATGGCCATGGTAGTGTCCAGTCTTAAAATCAGCTTATGTAACACCTCTAAATTCATTCTTTTCCAGAATTGCTTAGCTGTTCTGCTAAACATATCACTATCAGACGCATTAAATCCAAGCACTGTGAATTTAATACAATGACAATAAAAATACAGCAGGGTTTTTGTGTGAGTAATACACTTACTGTAACATTCATATACAACCACAAAAAATCCAAGTAGTGACGGAGAGAACAGCACACAAAACAATAGGTTACAGGAAATAACTCTTCTCTCTGGTGAAGGCGTTACACTACAAGGTACTTCCAAGTTTCATGCTGTGTCCAGTTTTGAAATGATCTGTATCTTCCCACTAGCCTGGTGTGATCACAGAAGTGGCATGCTTCTGAGAAGTAGAGCCTAAGGCATGTATAGTTCAGAAGAATCCCAATGTTAGTGCTCTTCCCTTTCTACCAAATTCCATCTTATCTGGAGACAGGACACTACTTTTAATAACTTTCACAAAAAAAAAAAATTAAAAGCATTCTGCCCATCACTTCAAGCCCATAACCAGAACCAAATATACTGAATCACAAGCATACAAACACAAAAATCTTTGTCAAGAGGAAAAAAGCAATGTGTTCGAGTGGGTGTGGTGGTGCACGCCTTTAATCCCAGTGCTCAGAAGGCAGAGGCTGGTGGATCTCTGTGAGTTTGAGGCCAGCCTGCTCTACAAAGTGAGTTCCGGGACAGCCAGGGCTGCTACACAGAGAAACCCTATCTTGAAAAACCAACCAAACAACAACAACAACAAAAATCCAATATGTTCTTAAAGGTGTACTGCTAACTGAAGTTGGACTTTCTTTATAACTAGAAACACAATTCCTACAATATACAGTGTGTACTTCAGAAAAAAAGGAGTGCTAAAAGAAGAAATCCAAGAAGGATTTACATTTGAAGAAAAGCCCAGTGAGATAAACTCATCTATTTGAATATTAAATGTAATCCAACTTTCCTTATTTCAAAGGATATTTGAAGGGAATCCATATGTTTCATTTTTCTCTCAAGTCTTAAGTTCAAAGACTCTCGTTGGAAGCTCAGCAAACTGCAAGTTAAAGACACAAGCTTCCTCACAGACAATATGACTGCCAACATTTAATTAAGTGTTTACAAATATAGAGCAGAGTGGATTTCAACTATCACCAATATAAAACAAGTGTAAGTCTGGTCATTTTATATTCCATATGAGAATATCACACAATACTCATTAAATATCATAATTACTGTGCACCAACTGAAGAAAAAGATACACTAAAACTCTTTGCAAGAATATACTCACGTTTTGCAAAGCAACAGCAAACATTTAATCTCTTCACAAAACAAAATGATTCTGCTCCCCTACCCCAAACCTCAGCTTTCACTAAATGAGCAAGAATAAGCACTGTACAGGCCTCTCGAAGCTACTATGGCAGGACAAGATCTTCACAGGAAACAGCCTGAGCCAGGAGACTAGTGGCACTCCCATCTGTATTATGGTTTCAGACGTTCCTCGCAGTTGGCAGCTAAGCAATCACCCAAATGGAAACAGAAAAACTTCAACACCAGCCCTCAAAGTGTCTGACTGAGCCTGAGACCCACCAGTAGCTGAATCAGAACTACAAAGAAAGAAAGAGGAGCTCCAAGTGACAGTGGCGTTTTCTTTCCTATGAGTTTAACAGAGCTGATCAGTAACAAGAACTCAAAATACTTCTCATAGTTCATAGTTCCTCTGTAGCAGCCGGTCTCAACCTGTCGGTTGCAAGCCCTTTGGGAATCGAACGACCCTTTCACGGGGGGGGGGGGGGGGGGG
The DNA here is from genome assembly GCA_902168405.1 of Peromyscus aztecus. Classification (NCBI taxonomy): domain Eukaryota; kingdom Metazoa; phylum Chordata; class Mammalia; order Rodentia; family Cricetidae; genus Peromyscus; species Peromyscus aztecus. Next base: position 41,105 of record CABHPQ010155029.1, read on the forward strand.
AAAAAAAAAAAAATCTTCTTTTCTAGTTTTTTTATTATTGGTTTTAAAAACCACCAAATCAA
>CABHPQ010155030.1:9827-36538 GCA_902168405.1 Peromyscus aztecus
GTGTTCCATAATATCTCGCTCCCCCAGCAGCACTCAGTGACTCTTCTGACTCTGTCTTCTTCTACTTGTCTCTCTGCTTGAATTCCTTGCCTAGCTCTATTCCTTCTTGCTGTATGCCAGGGCAGCTTCTTTATTAACCAATGGGAATAATGCATTCACAGTGTAAAGAAAGACCATCCCACAACACTTCCTCTTTTCTGTCTAATCAAAAAGGAAGGTTTTCATTTTAATATAGTAAAATTATATATAACAAAATAGTTATCAAGCAAGAGTTAGTTATAATATCTAGTCTATTTGTATTTGGCAAAATTAAAGAAAATATTTTATAATCTGTCCTATATTTGTGAGACTAAAGTTTCATATCTAATTGACTTTTTATCATTATTAAGGAAAACTATAATTATAACTATCTAGTCTTCAACTCCATCAAAGATCCCAGATGGATATAATATCTTCTGAGTAAACAGGAAATGCATTGTAAGCAATTTTCAAAATTCTAAAAATGAGAGACGTCTGGACGTCTGGACAATCATCCAAATTTCCTCTGTAATATTGGGGCATCTATCTTCTGCCTTCAGGCTTATAGTCTCTGGCATATTTTTCAGGAAATTTGAAGGACCATTTCACCTATTTTGGCAAAGTTCATCCGTCGCTTTTCTCATTTTGTCCTGAAGAATGTCTGGCAGTTTTTTTCTGTGAAGCAGGAACCTGAAGGACCATCTTGACTTGTTTTGGCTAAGTTTAGTGGTCATTTTCCTGTGGGTCCTGCACATTCAATTTATATAACATATTGTCAAGCAGTCCAGGCAAGAGCAGTTTCTTGCCCAAATGGCTAGTCTTTTTCATATTGTAAGCAAACTCCATAATGAATTTTTTCAATGCCCATCATCTCCTTTGAAATAATTGGCACTGTCAGGAGAAGATGTGTCTCACAGTCCAGAAAGGCTTAAGTTCTTAAAATATTTAAAATGCCATATTCTGTAGGTCTTGGAAGTGTTTGAAGATAGCCTATCTTTCTGAAATATATCTTTGTATACTAGAAATCCTAAATAAATATGATTATAAGTTTGATTATTATAGATGATTAACTATTAATCTGTATTTCTAATGATATAATTTGAAATGAGTTGCATAAACATGATACCTTAAACAAGAGTAGAAATATACATACAGTATAACAAAATTGACCTTAAATTTGTATCAATAAACCAAATCCATATCAATGTAAAGTATTTTGAAATTAACAGTTGTTTTTTGGATCAAAGTAGATTCAATAATTGTGGGAGGTGGACTCCCTCTTTTTCCTAGGGTACCCTTGAGGAGAGAGGGATAAGAAATATTTAGATAGAAAGATAGTGTGGAGAAGACAGACAGAATCACAGGATAGCTTCTGGAGGACCTGGATCAATATCCACTGACCCTTTCTGTTTCTTCAAAAGGGATTTTTATAGCAAAGCCAAGGGATGGGGCAAAAGACCTCCCCTTACCACAGCCAAATGCAAACACCACCAGACACCTGGTAATCATGCATGTGGTCAAGCCATCCCCTAATGCAACCCTGCTGGGTAAAGCAAGCTCAGATCTTACTAGGAAATCTCTGTGGGCTCCCACAAATAATCTACTTTTTGTCATTTTTATATCATATCTCTCTTTCTTCTTTTAGAAAGAAATTGACTATGATCAATAACAATTTGTAAACAAACCCCCTAAACAAAGACAAACATCCATAGTCCATTTTTTGGGAATGTGGTCATAGTTTTCTAGGCTACAATAAGAATGATTATCAAGTATTGTGCAGGAGAAAGAAAGGGTAATAACATAAACAAAAATGGAAATACAACTAACAATAACAATGTCAAGTAAGAAACATAATAAATATCCAGATCATAGGTAAATGGCAAATTACAAAGTTTAATCCAAAAGCTGTACTATCCTGAAGAGTCTAAATCTAGTACTTAATATTCTCTTAGCTAAGATAAGAAATGATTGTAACTGTAACTACCCATTCTTCTGTAGAGGAAATCAAGGTTGATTCCAATTTGTGGCCATTGTGAATAGAGGAGCAATAAACATGGATGAGCACGTGTCCTTGTGGTAGGTTGAAGAGGATTTTGGGTATATGCCCAGGAGTGGGATAGCTGGATCTTGAGTTAGATTGATTCCCATATTTCTGAGGAAATCCTATACTGTTTTCCACAGTGGATGTTCAAGTTTGAAGTCCCTCCAGCAATGGAGGGATGTTCCCTTTGCTCCACATCCTCTCCATCATGAGGGGTCACTTGTGTTACTAATATTAGCCATTCTGATAGGTGTAAGATAGAATCTCAAAGTAGTTTTTATTTGCATTTCTCTAATGGCTAAGGATATTGCTTTAAATGAGATTACCCTATGAGAATTCACTGTTTAGATCTATACCCCATTTTTAATTGTATTACTTGTTTTTTGTTTTTCTGTTTGTTCCTTGAATTCTTTATGTGTTCTGAAAATTAGTCCATCTATTAGCTATGGAGTTGGTAAAAATATTTTCGCATTATCTAGGCTATGGCTTTGTCCTAATGACATTGTCCTTTGCTGTGCAAAAGCTTCTCAGTTTTATGAGATCCCATTTATTAATTGTTGTATTTAGTACCTGCACTAATGATGATCTGCTCAGAAAGTCTTTTTCCTGCACCAATCAGTCAAAGGCTCTATTCCACTCCACTTTCTTTTCTGTCAGGTATAGTGTATCTTGTTTTATGTTGAGGTCTTTGATCCATTTAGAGTTGGGTTTTGTGCAGGGTGATGAGTATGCCCCTATTTGCCTTCTTCTACATGCAGACTTCCAGTTTGACCAGCAACATTTTTGAAGATGCTGTCTTTTTTTTAGTGTGTCTTTCTGGCTTCTTTATAAAAAACAGGTGTCTGTGGGTATGTGCATTTATGTCTGGGTCTTCACTTTGATTTCAGTGATCAATGTGTCTGTTTTTATGCCAACATCATGCTGTTTTTCCTACTATAGCTCTGTAGTACAACTTGAAACCAGGAATAGCGATACCTCTAAGCAGTTCTTTTATTGTTCAGGATTGTTTTAGCTATCTTTTTTTTTTAACTTTATGTAAGAAGCTGAGAATTTTCTTTTCAAGATTTGTGAAGAACTGTGTTAGAATTTTGATAGGGATTCCACTGAATTTATAGATTTCTCTTGTAGGATGGACATTTTTACTATTTTAATCCCACCTATCCATGATTATGGAAGATATTTCCATCTTCTGATAAAGTCTTCAATTTCTTAAACTTTTATCATACAAGTCTTCTACTTGCTTGGTTAGAGTTACCCAAATGTATTTTATATCATTTGAGGCTATTATGAAGGGTTTGTTTTTCTCATCTCTTTCTCAGTACATTCATAATTTCTATATAGGAAGATTACTCATTTTTGTGAGTTAATTTTGTGTCCATCTACTTTGCCAAATGTGTTTATCAGCTGTAGGATTTTCTTGGTGGAGTTTTCAAGGTCACTTAAGTATACTATCATATCATCTGCAAATAAAGATGCTTTGACTTCTTCCTTTCCAATTTGTATACCCTTGATCTGCCTCAGTTGTCTTATTGCTGTAGCTAGAACTTTAAGTACTGTATTGAGTAGGTAATGGAGAGAGTGGACAGCCTTGTCTTGTTTCTAATTTTAGTGGAATTGCTTTAAGTTTCTCTCCATTTAAGTGGATGCTGACTTGGGCTTGGTGTAAATTGTGTTTATTATGTTGTAGTATGTCCCTTATATCCCTAATCCCTACAGGATTTTTATCATGAAGGAGTGTTGGATTTTGTGAAAGGCTTTTCAGCATCTAATGAGGTGATCATGTAGTTTTTTTTCTTTTAGTTTATTTGTATTGGTGGATTGCATTTATTTATTTTCATATATTAAACCATCACTGCATATCTAGGATAAAGCCTACTTGATCATGATGGATGATCTTTTTGAAGTGTTCTTGGATTTAGTTTGTGAGTATTTTTATCGAGTATTTTTTGCATTTTGTTGATAAGGGAAATTGGTCTGTAATTCTCTCTTTTTTTTTAAATTGTTTATATGATTTGGGTATCAGGATAACTGTGGAGCCCTAAAAGGAATTTGGCAATGTTCTTTCTGTTTCTTTCTTGTGAAATAATTTGAGGAGTACTGGTGTTAAGTTTCCTTTGAACATCTGGTAGAATTCTCTAGGAAAACCATCTGGGCCTGGGGTACTTTTGATTAGGAGAATTTTAATGGCTGTTTCTATTTTACTAGTGGTAATAAGTCTATTTAAATTGCTTATCTGATCTGGGTTTAACTTTGATAAGTAGTACCCATCAAGAGAATTATCAATTTTTTGAGATTTTCCAATTTTGTGGAGTACAGGTCTTAAGATCCTCAAGATTTCCTCAATGAAATTGAATTCACTGTATTGTTTTTGTTGATTCTACTCCTGAATTTATTTCTTGACATCTATTCCATTTTCCTGTAATTTCTTCTTTTTGTTCTAAAGAGTTCAGATTTGCTGTTAAGTTACTAGTATAGGATCTCTCCAATTTTTTATGTAGGCACTTAGTGCTATGAACTAACATTTTAGAACAGCTGTATTGTGTTCCATAAGTTTGGGTATGTTTTTTATTCATTTTCATTTAATTCTAGAAAGTCTTCAATTTCTTTCTTAGTTTCTATCTGTATCCATTTTTCATTCAGTAGAGATTTGTTCAGTCTCCATGAGTTTGTAGGCTTTCTGTTGTTTCTGTTGTTGATGATATCCAGCTTTAATCCATGGTGGTCTGAGATGATTCAGGGAGTTATTTCAGCTTCCTTTATCTGTCTGGATTTGCTTTTTATCCAAGTGTGTGGTCAATTTTGGAGAAAGTTTTGTATGTTACAGAGATAAAGGTATATCCTTTTGTGTTTGGGTGAAATTTTCTGTAAATATCTGTTAGGTCCATTTAGTTTATAACATCTATTAGCTCCAGTATTTGCTGTTCTGATTTTGTCTGGATGACCTGTCTGTTGAGAATCGGCTTTTGAAATCTCTGACTATTAGTGTGTCAGAGTCAATATGTGATTTAAACTATAGTAGTGTTTCTTATACAGACTTTTGTTCCCTTTTTGTTTGGGGCATGAGGATTAAGAAACTAAATGTTTTCTTGTACTTTCCCTTTGGTGAGTATGTAGTGTACTTTCTTATTTCTTCCGTTTAGTTTTTGTTTGAAGTCTCTTTTGTTAGATATTAAAATTTCTACACCAACTTGCTTCTTAGGTGTTCTACATCAATTTAATTAAACAAGAGTTGCATGTTCACCCTAGGACCTATAACTTCCATGTGTTGGTTGTTGAAGTAGATTATAATGCCAGGCATGGATTCCTTCCTGTGTGTGGGGTCTTAATCAAATCAGAGAGTGATTAGTTAGCCCAGTAACAGGGCTTGACAATAATTACAAAATGTAAGCACATATAAACATATACATACATACATAGTGTAGATAATTATTTTAATATTATACATTATGTATAGGAAAAAATCTTCAAATGATAAAATGTTATTAAATTTTATGTGTTGGTACACACCATGAATATTTCTTGGTAAAACATAATGCAAGAGATTAGGGAGAATTTTTAGCTTCTAACGTACTTGCCACAGGTTTTGTCTGGATTTAGCTCACCTGACTGAGGTGAGAGTCATCTGAAAAGACTGAACCTCAATTAAAAAATCCCTCCATAATATTGGGAAGTAGGCAAGTCTTGTAGGGCATTTTCATAATTAGTGATTGTTGTAGGAGGACTCCACCTATTGTGGGTGGTGCTATCCTTGGGCTGGTGGTCCTGGGTTCTACAAGAAAGTAGACTAAGCAAGCCATGAGGAACAAGCCAGTAAGCAGCATCTTCCATGACCTCTGCATCAGCTCATGCCTCTGGATTCCTGCCCTGACTAGCTTCAGTGATGAATAGTGATGTAAAGTATAAGAAAAACAATCCTTTCTTACTCAAATTGCTTTTTGTCATAGTGTTTCATCATACCAATGTATCCCTAACAAGACACAACTAAGCATGTGAACCTGAGTTTAAATTCCTATCACTTATGTTAAAAACCCCAGCTCTGGACAGACTCAGAATGGAGGATTCCTGGGATCTGATACTCATACAGTCTAGCCAAATGTTTGAGCTGCAAACTGATGGTCAATCTTGTCTCAAAAAATATGGTGAAGACAACCATTGCCAACATCTTGTCTCCTCATGCATATGCACACATATATGAACATGCATACAGAAAACATTAAACACCTCAAAACTGTGTTATCAAGCCATTTAAACTAAGCATTTAATTTGTCAGGAAACATGAAACATTTTAATTGTCACTTGGCTCATCCATAAAAGACTTCAAAATGTAAATGACAAAAATGTCAACCTGGGATTGTGCTAGAGTACCTTCCTGGTTTAAGTTTGATTTCAAAATGATTTGTTGATTTTTCAGTTTATTTCATATAATTATTCTTTCTGTGGGTCAAGTTAATTTATTGGCCAAATCATTGTCACCAATTCTGTGCATTTCTGTCCCTTTGCTCTACTTGCCTTCTGAGCACTTTGTAGGGTGGTCAGACTGGCTAAGGTTTCATGTCCTTGCTCAGAAGCAGGAGGGAAAGGATGTGGTTAGAAGGGTGAAAAGGTATTAGAAACTCACAGACCATTTCTCCTGGCAGGCTGCTGCATACACTCTTAAATTGTTCCCTTCACTGGTGATGAGATCAGTAGGAATGACGCATAGCCCATCAGAGTTGACCTGAATCTGTGGGCAGCATGCTCTCCTGCAGAGCTGCTTTGTAAAAAAGATACTGGTGGAGAACCACAGCTCAGTGATGCAAAGGAGGAAAAGAAATGAGTAAAGTGGGAGACAGACGGTATTTATTGCAGAAATGAGAGCGTCAGACTACAGGCCAGTGATTATGAGCTCAAACTACACACTGGAACCCTGCTGGGAGCTTCTAAAAATACAAATTGATTTAATTGGTCTGGAGTTACATATAGATATCTCCATTTAAAATAAATTCTATGCTAATTTTGATGTAAAGCTAAATTTTAAAGCTATTATTTTAGAGACACTAAAGAGAGAAATACAAGCTCACTCACACTGAGGTTTTCTGACAGTTTTGTAGATGAACTGTGTTGAACGTGAGTCACATTTTGTGCTCAGGGAACTGAGTGCAAAGACCTGTTAGCTGAAGAGTTAAAACAAAAGGTCCTGACAGTGTCTTAACAGACAAGGTTTTGTATTCCACAATTTTGCTATGTTCACTGTATTTTGAGAAAGATGTTATTTGATTTATCAGAGTGAAGCTTCATCAGTATTATACTTACTCTTACTGACAATTTGCAGTGTCCATGGTGCTTACTCTTCCTCAACAGTAGACACCTACAGTATTTTATAGATAAGGAAATTGCAACCCAGAGACTTTGTTATTTCTTTAAGCTCTCATAAGCTCTCAATTATTTAACTTTTCCACGACTGCGAATGTTTACCCACAATGCCATAGTTTACCTTGCCATATTATATGAGTTTTTCTGTTCAACAGATAATTATTGGTCAACTAGTAGATGATAGCTGCTGGGTTGGGTTTGGGTAAGGCATCACGTTTCCTGCACGCTAAAGTGTACATTACTTTGAGAAGAGAGCCTCTGGATTTCCTTTGCAACTTCACCAGGCACTTAGCATGTAACCCAAGAACAAGCAAACCAATGGTCGAAGTGGAGTCTTTAGACTGATTAATTTAGAGTTGGTCTAATTACAAAGTCTAATGAAATACTACCTTACCAATAATTCTTTTTCCTTAGGAACATAAAATGTCAAAATCAAAATGGCAAATGCTGGAGTTTAAGTCATCTCCCCCTTTATCTTCAAACACATATTTGGGTTAGTAAAGCACATGTCCTTTGTTGTTCAGTCATACTCCTAGCTGTGGTGGGCCTTTAATGAGGAGAGGTGGTCTGTCTGTGTGGTAGATAATCACTGGGTGTTCATTTAGAATAGTTTCTTCTAGTTGAGATGTGAGAAAATAAATTAAGCAACTGCTGCTAATGACTAGATGCTTTGGTTTTTCATACAGATAATATTTTACATTGAGTTATTATATTGAAAATGAAAGACAAGCTCCTTCTTGGGTGAAAGTGTTCAAATAGCCTGATGCAGAGCTCATTAAAGCAGCTGTCAGGACTCCTCTATTTTACCATCACCCCTACCCCATGCTGGAAGAAGCAACTGTCCTTTTGAGTGAGTGTCCTGCCAAAGAGGCATTTACAAATAAATGAAAAATGTCACAATCGATTTCACTTCTCCAAGAATACTGTGTGTCTGTGTTGCCACAAATTCTCTTTGTTACTCCATTTTAGATCCCTGGCTGGACATCAGAAATAGCTTTTGATGGCACAGGGCCTCCTTCTTGAGACCCCAGGTAAGCCCTCTATTGGCGACCTTCTGTAAATATTTGTAAAACTGAACAGTTCGAGAAAATGGAAGCAGCACACTACCTTTCTTCTGCTCCTGCTGTCTTTGTCAACAAGCATTCAGGTGACAAATGTTCACTTACATATTTACTCATTTGGGAGAATTATTTCATGGATTTGATAACACCATAGAATTATATAATTATATTCCACATTCTTTGCTAGCTCAAGTTGTTGGTTATGTTTAATCTAGTAAATGCAACTAGAAATGTTGCTTGTAAAGAAGATATGTGACTATGCTTCTCCTGTGTTTTGAAAGTACTCACTGTATCAGTTTATCTTGAATATTTATTTGCCATTTCTATAACTTGGGTTAAACATCTCTAATAGACAATTACTGCTATAATTATAAGCCATTCCACCAGTCCAAGCATTATCAAGCCATACCAACATTATCAAGAGTTTGCTCTGAGCCATATTCTGTGGTAAGCAATCATGTGAATTAACTTATGTAAATGTATTACAGTGGTGCTTAGATTCTAAGTTAATATGGATTTGGAATAAAGATAACTAATTAGTAATTGCTATCAGTTCTTATGGATATTAAAATTAAAGGAAAATAAATCTTCATATAATTACACTTAAAGAGATGCTAATCAGTATAATTAGTTATAGACTATGTTGTCATTTGAGATCATTTAGCTTACTACTTTCGATGCAAAAGATCACGGAATGGAACAATTAGAAATATTTTTGTTTCTCTTAGATAAAACTTTCAGCAATTCACATTTATCCAATACTCATGGCACCCTGTTAAGTGCTAGGTCCCCTAACTTGAGAGTCTTACAGTGAAGAATGCATAGCTGCTTCTCAAAGCTTTATAGTCCCAAGGGGAGCAGCCAAGAAGCATTGAAGTAGAAGAAAGTATGGTGAGCAAAACAATATGTTAGTGTGGATGCAGCCTGAGAAGTCAGGTGGGCACCCCAGGTATTGTAGGGACAGCTGCCAATGCTGTGATGGAGAATAGAAGCTGGAAGCTATACAGTTTAATTTTAGAGGAGTTCATGATGCCCAGAACAATCATGACACAGAATTCTAGCATCTCAAAATTTAGCAGGGGAGGTGCACATCTGAATAAGTCACATTTAGGAACTCCAGTATAATTGAAAAAACAAGGATGAAAGACCTACAATGTTAAGGCAGGCTAGTGAAGTCCTCACAGCTCACTGAACACAACAGGAAGGAAAAGCACACCATGCTTACTTCACATCCAAATAGATAGGATGTATTTTTTAGAATGCAAGGTCTTGGTGTGCAGGGACATGGTTTAATGCACATTGATTTCCCAGCATCTAATGAAGTATTTTTCCCATAGCAGGCTTTCAATATTTCTGGCATCTAATCCTTAAATTTCAAGTAGAAATCTAGAAAATTAGAGGCTAACCCAAGAAAGGCTTGCTCAAAGCTTTACTATCTATGACAAATAGTCTGATTTCTTGGTCAGTTGTACTAGATTGAAATTCCTTTCCATGTCTGTTATTTAGTTTTCAGTTTACAATGAAGGTTTCCACTGAGGAAATTAGTGTGAAATGCAATGTTCAAAATTTCTAATTCATTATATGTCAGTAAGATGTTTTTCAGCAAACTGGAGATGATTTGGAATAAAATAAGTAAAGTTTTTTTTGCAAAAGGAAAATATGAACATACCTAGTTTTATTTGTTGAACTCAAGAAAATATATAATAAAATACATTATGAAGAATTTCATCCACATGGGAAAGATGAAATGGTAATCCATTAATTCGATGTTGTAAGATAATGAATGAACTCAGGAGAGATTGTTTTAAGTCATGTAGTAAGGATCTTCTCAAACGTGTAACCAGCTCTGACAGTCTCTCTGCACCCTCTTCTCCAATGTTCCTTGAGCCTTAGATGTAGGAGTCAATTTGTACATTAAATTCATTGAAACTGGACTCCACAACTCTGTGTTTTCATTGTTTGTAGTTTTTTGGTAGTGATCTCTATCTTTGGCAAAGAGAAGTCTCCTAAAAGTGATGATGAGGGGTGAGGAATACACTTATTTGTGAGCATAAGAATACATATTTATAGTTAAGGATTGTGCAGGCATAGCAAAGCAGTGGTCCCTGTCTGTGACTTCACCAGCACAAGGTAGTTGGCAGGGTTTTCATTACCAGGCATGTCAGGAGCTATATCCATAGGGTCACCAACATGACTGCCTGAACATGAGCTGAACAGGGTAACAGTAAGAGACCTGCTAACATGGACAGGGGAAAGCCCACAGAGAACTACAGACAGCTGAGGAATGCTGAGAGTGGAGAAACAGTCTTCCCCAGGGAAGGACACACCAACTGGTTCTCCATTACCAAATGAACAGCTATGAAATTGTGCTTAAAAGTGACATTATACAGACTGAGCAGGTTGTATTTACGTCTTTAGAAATATATGTGTGTGCATATATATATATGTAACAACAACTAATGAAAAAGATGTCTGATATAGCAGAGCAAGGAGGGGTATATGGGAGGACTTGGAGGGATTAAAGGGAAAGGGAAATAATATAATTATATTATAATATCAAAAATTAGAAAATGTATTTTAAAGATATGTAACTGTAATTCACAAATAATATTATTGTAAGAGTGTATACATTAGACACTCTGGATTAGACAGTTTTGGTTTACTTAAACTAAAAGCAGATCCTATTTTCTTATCATTTTACATTTTGCATTGTAGAGCTTTCTGTAAAATATACTTTCTGGGTTTATTTCTTTAAATCTGAGGTTTAGTGCCAGGTTATGTTTGGCAGCATTAAAGCATTTTTTAAGTATTTGTATGTTTATGAGTGTTCATATATGTGTGTGTTTGTGTGTGTTTGAGTGTCTGGTGTCTGTGTTATCTGTGTATGTGGGGGGTTGAGAATTTGTATATGGATATGTAGAATATATTTGTGTTTATTGTATGTATACACATATGTGTATAGGTGTCTAAACATATTCTGTATATACAAGTTTATATTGTATTTGTGTACAGGGGTATACGTGTTTCTGTGTTTGTATATATGTATATATATATGTGTGTGTTTCATGTTATATGTGATGTGTGTATGTGTTTATGTGTGTTTATGAGTACATGTGTGGGGGAGTTATGAGTGTGTGTGTGTGTGTATATACCTAATCTGGAAGCCCTGTGAATATTCATGTGGGACTTCACAGAATAGAATATTAGCTTTCATTATTTCAATTTATTAGAGAAAAAGAGTCACCAGCTGCTAGTTTCTGTAAGCAAGTTTCTGTTAGATCATTTAGAATATTTTTCCCAGATAAATATAACTTTAGACACTATTTGGAATTGATACCTGTTAGAAAAGGGAAAATTCATTTTTTTCCCAATGGAATACTAATGGATACATCAGCCACACTCTAGGGCAGGCACCATGGACAGGAGTAGTTGACTAACACAAAATAAACACCATGTTATTTTGTATGTACTTTTTACTTTATTTTGTTTGCTTTTGGTCTTATTTATTTTCTTTTCCCCTTTTTATTATGTTTGTCTTATTAGATATTAGTTTTTAGGGTTTTTAAGCTGCTTTTTTGAGAGAGAGAAAAAGAACATGCAGTTGGATGGGAAGTTAGGTGTGTAGGATCTTGGAGGAGTTAGGAAAAATAATATGATCAATTATATTTTACAAGAATTTTTGTTTGTTTGTTTTTTGAGACAGGGTTTCTCTGTGTAGCTTTGCGCCTTTCCTGGAACTCACTTGGTAGCCCAGGAATTAAAAAAAAATATGCAAGGGTTGCTCAACATTTAGAAAAATAACTTCTAAAATTATATTACTTAAACACACAAAATATTCAAGCAATTCAGTAACTTGGAGCCAGAATATCATGATATGTAGAGTCCCTTTGGTGTCTACAGAGTGCTACTATGTTTTTGCCAGTTGAGGAAGCGACATTCCAGGAGAAACCGTGTTTGATTTATTTAGCTTGTTATCTTCCAAACATAAAAGATGAAACGGCAAAGATCTTATTTGGAAACATGGGAGAAGCAACAGTGGTAGAGTTGGCAATGTCGAGTGCTCCAGCCTCACACCATAAGGTCCCTGTGAGCGACTTAAAGGACATGCATTAGAAAGGTCACTCTACCCCGACAAGGTCCGTGTCCAGTACATGCTGCTTATGATATCTAATTTCCTTAGCAACCAATCATTTACAGTCTGTAGCTACTTGAGGTGAAATCACTTACAGATTAGGCCCCAGGAGCACAAAGGCATTCTAACCATCTTCAAAATCCCATCAAATTGAGCTTTTAGCAAGAGCACCATCTTCTATCTTTAACAGAAGTATGAGTTTGTGATAAGTGAAGTCAAATTTTGTGTCTTTTATTATAAAGAAGAGTCAAAAAAACCCCATCTATTAATCTACAGTGTCTTATCAGAGATGCAATAACCTTAACAGCAAGTAGAAATTTCAATAAATGAGACATATTATTATTTAATTTACTATAAAAGAGAAAATTCAATTAAACCAGTAAGAAGCACACTAATTTTTGATTTGTTTTGTTTAAGGAATTCAACACAAAAGTCACACAATGAAGTTTACTATAGTGGAGGGGGAAGGAAGGGAAGTAGGGAAAGAAGGGCAGACACAGAGAAACAAAGGAAGGAAAGAACAGCAGGAGGTCGTGTGTGCAAGCATCTCTAGCTGGGCTCCCAGTCAAGGCTGGCTTCTGCTGGGCAGGTGGTGATCACAGTGTGAGGTGCAGTCCGTGTGTGGGGACATTTCTGAAGCATAGTCTGTCTGGTTTTTTTCTGCTTCCACATCTTGGCCGACAGCACCTGTTCTATAGCATTTTCTTGGCAGGAAGCTTTAATGTACATTTTAACAAACTTCCAGTGCCAAGTTTTCTCCTTAAGTTCCCAAAGGTAATTGTTTAAATATGTGCAGAGCACGTGAGACCAAACAAAACTGTTCTGTGGAAGCTGCGGCGGTGAAGCTCCCTACAGGCAGGGAGACCTGTGAGTCACACAGCATTAGAAGCTGGCTTGTTGACAAGGGAAACTTGAAATTGTTTGTAATTGTCTCCAAAAGGCTATAAGTCTTCACTACATTCATGCTAATGTGTTCAATTTTGTTTCTGTGTCCCTTTATACAGCTATTGAAATTTCCAGCAGAGGAGACAAAAGCAGTTCTTTTGGTTTAGGACAAAGCCTTTCCTGTCAGACAGTGCGACTCTGACCACCTGTTGACTGGAGACTGGAGTTCGCGTACAAGTTGTAAAAATGAGAGTTATTTGTAACTTATCTTAAATAGACACAGTACCTACAGTCCATCCATGCATCCTGCTCCATGTGGGCACAGAAAGGGAGCAATAAAAGAAAACTGGACACCTTTTTTACATACACCTATATGTTCTGCTGGAAGGCAGGCTGCACCCCACCTGAACCATTCCACATGCCTTCCTCTTCCATACATTCTTCAGACTCTCAGCTTTTACCAAGTATTTATTATGAAAGCGTTTACATTCAGGTACAGTGAACTGCAGAGAAGCCGTCCTGAGGCCCCTTCCTATCAGTGTCTGATTCACAACACTTCAGATTCCATTTAATTTTAATTGAGAAGGAAGCAATATAAATTTTGAGCATTTGGGTATGGTGGTGCACTCCTTTAAGCCCAGCACTTGGGGGGCAGAGGGAGGCTGGTTTCTGTCTGTAAGTTAAACGCCAGCCTGGTCTACATAATGAGTTAGTGAGTTCTAAGCAAGACGGAGCTACATAGTAGATCCTCAATCTCTCTTTCTTTCTCCCTGACTCTCTCTCTCTCTCTCTCTCTCTCTCTCTCTCTCTCTCTCTCTCTCTCTCTCTCACACACACACACACACACACACACACACACATACACACACACACACACACAAACTTTCATATGTGTGTCTTTATATACAGTATATATATATGAAGAAAGCATAATGACAAAATATTTTTGATTAGTACATATCTTAATGATATTTTCAAATCCTATATTGATTTAATTTCTTCTAAACACAGAATTAGAGTGTAAGATAATATAGCCGGCTGTGTAGCTAAGTACAGCTTTCTGTCAGGATGAAGAATGATTGTTAAGTAGCATGAAGGCCACAAATCAAGGGATTTGACAGCTTTCTAAGTCTGATGTATTTATTTAATAAATTTAAAGTGGGATAATCAATCAATCATTCAGTCAACATGTTTGGATGAATGTCATGTGCATTAAAATATAGTATATTCCATGTCGGCTTCTGAAATAGTTAATTGAACAGCATTAACTGGGTCTGTCTCTGGTGATATAGCTCAGTGTTAGAGCACTTTCTTATTATGCACAAGACCTTGCATTCCCCTGTTAGTGACATGAATGCACACACACACACACACACACACACACACACACACACACACACACATGGACACACACACACACACGGACACATGCACACATACACACACATCAATTATGCTCCAATTATAATTTTTATAATTATGAAATGTAATGAATTACAAAATGTTTCTTGCTGCACACTAAGAAATCAAAATAGTGAAATTAATACTAACTTAAGGGAGTATAGTTAAATAGATGTTCAATGGGCAAGAAAGATGGAGTTCTGAGTCTTGGAGAAGGGTTAAATATGACTGCCATCATATTTATGTATACAATGCTGTCCCTGAGCAAAACCACCATTACCTGCACCAGAACAGCTGTGGGTGCTTTCAAGACTCACAAGATCCAAGTTAGTTGACTGTCAAAGTTCTCTTCTACAAGGAAAGGGGGTGGAGAATGTCTTTGGATCCTCACCCAAGACCCCAGAAGCTCCCTACTCTACCTCCTGGCCAATTGTCTGTGATTCTGCCCTAATTAAATGTGGCCTTGTGATCTCAGGAGGAGAACAGAATATAGAATGTGGGAGGTGAACTGAAGGTAGCGAGTCCATCTAAGCAGCAATTTGGAAGTCATGCTGCTGTGTTGGGGTCAGCCATGCTCCTGTAAGTGATCTCAGTTAGTCTATGGTTCCACAAGTTGGACTCGGTTGGAGTTGTACTTTGTCATTAGAGCCCTGTAAGGAGGGAACAGACATTTGTTTATGTCTGTCCAGGGACAGAAGTCCCAAAATAGTATCATATAATTTGCAGAAGACATTTTGAGCTAGACTGTGTTGGATGAACATGACTTAGGCAAAATGAAGAGAAACACAGCTTTGTGGGATCAGCAAAGCCTCAGTTCAGAGGCAGCCATGCAGCAGGTTATGTCACTTGCAATGGCAGTGCAGGAAGGAGACAGAGTTTGCAAGGAGAATCCGGTGGTCAGGGCAGGACTGAGCTGTAGACCTAGACAATGGACAGGAGCTGCAGTTGTGAATACCATTAGGATGGCATGCTTGCTGAAGGCAGCCAGAGTTGGACTGAGAGGGAAATGCCTAGGAGTGAGTGTGGACATTATTCAGGAGATGAAGTGGACCGAGTGAGGGTGACGACAGGGATAAATAAAGAAATACAGGCTAAGCAATTAAGCTTTATTTTACTGATACTTATTTCTTATTTACAAATATAGTACAACACTTAACTCATTCCAGAGCTGGTAATTAGCAATCAGGTTAAATTACTTTGATTACCTCTTTTACATTTAATTAAGAACATTTTCAGAAGACTGCTTTCTAAGTTGCTGTGTGGACTCTACATAATTTCTCTTTCCCTCAGTTCTTTTCACTACTCCTCTCTGGGCTTTTCCTCCCCCCACTTTTTCCCATTTTACCTCATGAAATAACAAAAATCTAGAATAGGTTTTACTAAATTTTAGAAGCTAATCACTTTTATTTGATATTAACAGTCTTTAAATTATATAGACTTTAAAGCAAAAAGAAAAATTATTTTTCCCCATGCTCGTGGAGACTTGTCCCTATCAACTGTTGAAGTGTTCTAGTATCTTCATCTGGTATCCATGAGCTGGTGCAGTTACTCCTGATAGGTAATCTCTTTTATCTATTGATAACATAAGTTTGTCGAAAATTTGTTGCTGTAAGCAGTCCCAAATAGTTCTTCATTTTAATTGCAAAATATTAAAAGTTTCTTGTCACATGAGCAGGCTTTCCTTTTATAATAACCGTGAATGTTGCTTGAAGAAGACAAGACTGTTATTATATCATGCTTTTATGAAGTCCTCGAATCAACACTGCTTCATTTTCGGTGTATCGACTGACGTTCATTACCACCAGCTCGATTTCAAATCAACTTCAGTTAGTACGATAATCTAGGCGAACATTAACCGACTTGGTTTGGTTAGCAATATTTCCATGTGTTCTCATTGTTCAACACCAATTTTAACCACTGTTTCTAGGCCTGGTAAGTAACTGTCTTTCTGGAACTTTCCTTTCTCACTCATTAAATCTGCATGACTTGGAGGCAGTCACCGTCTAGGAAAGGTGCTTGGACACAGTGTTTTGATTCCTCACAGGCCTAAGATGTCTTTATTCCATCCTCATGCTTGATTGATGGTTTGGTTGGACACAGCGCTGCAGTTTCTCAGAATTCCAAAGCCTCTATTGTTCTTGCGGTATTTTTGTTAAAGCCAGAGGCCATTCTGATGGAGGATATTTCTTTCAAACTAATCATATTAGGTTTGGTCATTTTATGTTGTTAGTGGTATGGTTATTATTTTGCTTTTCCTTTTCTGTTTTCTTTATTTCTGAAAGGATTATTGGGAAAATTCTGGCCATCCTGAATAAATTCTGTTTCTTCTTCTTTTGATTTCCTGTTATTTTCCATTTCCTTTTGTATTTAGTGAGTTCCTTGATTTTATCTTTAATAATACTATTTGTAGTTTATAGGCATTGTGTTCTGTGACTTTCTATTTTAGTTATGTTTCTTATTTTTAAAGCACACTGTATTTATTTTTCTGAAATTCCCTTTTCCTGGCCTTTTATTTGATGGAAACATTTCTCACATATTTAAACCTAATCCTTAAACATACACTTTAAGAACTAAACACTTAAAAACTCAATTTGGATTTATTTCCTGGTGGGCTTTATGGCAGAACCTGTATTGACTGCCTTTCATGTCTCCAGCCTGGTATCTGTTGTCCAAAGAAAATGGTTAAGAGAAAATTGAGGCCAGAAGAGCCCATTCCCTACACTATAGACTTAGCATTTTGTTTAGTATCTACACCTGGAGTTACCATTACCAAGTTTTATATAGGAGGCTTATCATATCTAGGAAAAAAAAATCCACTCTTAAGGGGGATATGTGAGTCTGAGAAAAGGACTTTATTAATTTGACCCTCTATTTTCAAGACCTACATGTGCAATCCTCTTCTGATGATGATGGTGATGGTTGTTGTTGTTGTTGTTGGTGGTGGTGGTGGTGGTGGTGATGTTGGTGTTATGGTAGTGGGAATGGTAGTGGTGGTAGTAATGGTGGTGGTGGTGGTTACGATGATGATGATGATGATGATGATGATGATGATGATGATTCAGGATTCTAATTTATAGCCAAGGCTTTCTTTAAACTCTCTATATAACTCATGGAGACTTTGAATTCACTGTCTTTCTGCTACAGCCTTTTGAGGATAGAATCACATGCATATATTACCATTCCCAGCCTTCTGTTTTATATAACATCTGGTACTTCAAGCTGAACCTTCCAAGAGTTCTTTAGTAAAAGTTGATCTCTGTCTTATAGGTGTTGTTCTCTGAATACTTAAGATAAAGCCCATGCTTTGCTGTTTCATTATTCTGTTGTTGGTTTTTCCTGTTCTGTAACATATTTTTAATTCTTGTGATTTTTATTACTTCTGTCCTCTACTTCTATAGTCTCTGTGTTCACCTTTTCCTTCTGATAGTTGGTTTTTCAGTGTCATGTGGTATGAATTTCGTTTTTCTTGGTTCATAAAACTGTGTTCCTTGGTGGAAGTGTTCTCTATGCACTGGTAGTTTGAAGTCTGTTCCTATTATCTTCTTGTGTGGGTATTGAACTTAAAACTTTGAGCATGCTAAACATGTGCTCTGACACTGAGATGTGTTCCATCCCAGTGTATAGTCTAGAGTAATAATTTCTTTTTGGAATCAGTATTTTGTCCTGTGGAGGAACCGTTCTAAGGTTAGTGTCATTAAGAGAAACTTCAGATAAGTTGTTAGTAGCTGTTTAAACTACAAGTTAATGAACAGCATGCTTGTAATTACATTTTAACATGATCACTGAAGACTCAATTCGGACATTGAAACTAAGTTATTTATGCAGAAGTTAAAATGATTTTGTCTATAATTTTGTAGCTGCAATCATGTTGAAGTTTAAAACTGGAGATGGAAAGAAAATCCCTTCATAGATTATTAACTAAACATGGGTATGCACATTCTTTGGAGAAATTCTAACAATTATGTTTAGAGACTTATAAAAGGTGATGCTCTGAGGCCTAGACATCTAACTTTAGAGGCTTCGTCTGAAGCAGGATGCTTGAAATGTAGAAAAACCACAAATCTCCAGTGTATTGAGATTCTTTATTAAATATGCAGACATAGACCTAGAAACATGCTTACAATGGAAGAATTCATAAATTTAGTATAAGGAAGCCATATAGTAGAGCTTTGACTCTTAAGACTGCTATTTTTAAAGTGTGTTTAATGTACCCTGTAGGGGTCTAGAGACATGGCTCAGTGGCTAAGAGCACTTGTTCTTACATAGCATCCAGGTTCAGTACCCAGCACCCACATGACAACTCACTGTCCATTGCTCCAGTTCCAGAGGATCAGAATCTCTTTGCAGATTTCTACGGGTACCACACATGTATGCAGTGCACACACATGCCACCAAAACACTCACACAAAAAAGATTTATTGACACTACAAGAATAAAAATGATACATTTACTAGTAGGAACTAATTCTTAGATTTTTTTTAAAACTACATTAAAGAATTTTTGTGACTTTTTAAATAAATGAATAATGGTAGAGATACATAACATGATTTTATTAGTAGTAAAAAAGGGGTAAATAAATCTAAATTCCTGTAATTAGTATTAATTTAGACTTTTGGAAAATTTTCTAGGTAAATAGTCATTTCTGTATAATTTAATCACTAATTATAGAGAATCAAACCCCTGAGTTACCATTTCATCAATTCTGAATTGAAAATTAATACATGCAAGGTGTTGAAATGAAATGAAGTAGGTGGATCTATATATTCACATATACAACTATGAACTGCACCTAATAAATGCTTTCAGAATAAGAGTTATATGAGTGCCATTGGCAGTTTTATGGACATAATTTAATGACAGAATATTTGGAAGGAGTATTTAAAAACACATATCAAAATTCAAAGCATAGATAATTTGATCAAATTAAATATTTAAATTTTGTAAGGGGGCAATAGACGCTATGTTCATGAATATTTAAAACTATGCATCTCTTTTTCTGGAATCACTGTGTAAACATTTTTTTAAGCATCCAGGAAACCAAGCCTTGCTCAATCTATTAAAAATGGAATTACAAAATACATTGCCTAGTATTTTCATGATTACAATGAAATTTTAGAAAGTTGCTATCATTAAGCAGAATTGTTAAAATATTGCTTAAGAGTAGAGGTAAAGCTTACCTTCTGCAGCTTCCTTTACATGATATGGTAATATAAAGACACAGATCTTTCTAAACATAGAATCCAATCCATAATAGATAAAGTATCTTCTTCATCTAACTGAATCCATGATTATTATGAATGTTTGTTTATAATTTCGTGTGGGGAAGTACACTTAATATTTTGTATTTTACTTAGATACCTTTTAATCTCACAAATTAAAATAAAGAGCGTCATATAGATGATCTGAGAGCTTTTCTTTTTTTTAAAGATATTGATCTTTTCTTAATTGTGGCTTCTGGACCAATTCAAAAATATCAAATAATTGAATTTTTCATGTTATATTCTGATCACAATTTCCCCTCCCATATTTCCTCCCAGATCCTCCCCTCCTCACCACCATTCCAAGTCCATGCCTTCTTTCTCTCTTTAGAAAATAAACAGGTAAAAAAAAAAACATTCAAGAGTAAGATAAAGCAACAGAAAGAAAAACAAAGGAAATGCATGAGAAACATACACATATGTACACACACACACACACACACACACACATATACAAAACACAAAATTGGAAACCATAATAGATTAGTAAAAGACCCCTGTGTAGTGGTATTTGCTTCGCCCATGACCTTGGACTATAGGGCCTGAAGAAGGTGTTGATTCCTGCCATTGTACATGACCTCTTAAAAGGAGAGGGAGAAGGGTCACATGCCCCTTCTCCCTCCTCCTGTCTGTGAGGTGGTTACACTCCTGGTCAGATCAGAAGATGACTTCAGCTGTCTACTCTGTTCTGTGTTCATGAGTATATTTCCTCAATTTATATCTTAATAAATCCCTATTACCCATTAAATAGACTCACATGGCTTGATCATAACAAGTGGCACCCAATGTGGGGCATGAACTCATGACCCTGAGATTAAGAATCTCATGTTCTACCAACCGAGGTAGCCGAGCAAGAACAGTTTCATGCCCAAATGGCCAGTTTTGCCAAGAAGAAGATAAACTACATATGGAATACCTTTGAAGCCCATCTTCAGCTTAACCTGGAACAAAGCCACAGCCTCTTGCTTCCTGTGGAAACAAAATCAGATTCTTCTTTCCAAAGGAACATATTTTTAGACCCAAATTTTGAAGTCAAGATACCTTTACAATTAAATGTCTCTCTCCAGTTAAAAATCACAAAGACAGTATAGTTTAGACTCTGTGTAATTTCCATCTTTACGTGGCTTATTATATTTTTATATATTATTTTATTTTTTAAGACTTTATTTTATTTTTATGACTATCTATATCCTTTCTCTTCTCTCTCTCTCTCTCTCAAGCCTATGTGTCTTTTACATACATTTGTTTATAAAGACTGCTGAGTTAAACCTATATATATATATATATATATATATATATATATATCTGTGTGTGTGTGTGTGTGTATGTGTTATTTTAACTTCAAAATTGGGTCTAAAGATATGTTGCTTTGGAAAGGAGGCTCTGCTTTTGTTTCCACAGGAAACAAGAGCCTGTGGATGTGTTCCAGTTGAAGATGGGTCAGATTTGATCAAGCAAGACCTCCTGAATATTGACAGATGGTATCTATCAGCAAGGTTATAGCTGGTCTTCTGAGGACTTGACCATTATCTTGAATTTTCTCAGGATCTCCATAGGATTAACAGCACCCCCAAACAGCAGGAAGTAGCCCAGAATACTATGCCCAAATTCCCAAAAAAATGGATTATGAATGTTTGTCTTTGTTTAGGAGGTTGGTTACAAATTGTTATTTGTTATAGTCAATATCTTTATAAAAGAAGAAAGGGGGATATGATATAAAAATATAGGATATAGATATGATAGAATAAAAGGGTAGGTTATTGAATCTACATTTTTGAATCTACTTTTAAAAAGCAATAACTTGTTTGAAACATTTTACATTGCTATAGATTTTAGTTTATTTATACAAATTTAAAGTTAATTTTGTTATACTGTATGTATATTTCTACTCTTATTTAAGGTTTTATGTTTATGCTATTCATTTAAAATTGTAAAATATAATTAAGAAATACAGATTAAAAATCATCTATGATAATCAAACCTATAGTCATGTTAGTTAACTTTTTTAGGTATAGGAAGGTATATTTCAATTAGGTAGGTAATCTTCAAACACTTAAAAGACCTACAGAATATGTCATTTAAAATATTTTAAGACCTTAGACTTTTCTGGACATTGAGATATGTCTGCTCCTGGCAGCATCAATCTACTTTAGAAAAAATGATAGGCATCAAACTCATTATGAAGTTTGCTTTCTTTGTGGCAAAAGTTAGCCACTGGGAGAAAAAGGGCACTTGCCTTGACTGCCTGATGGGATGCTGTATAAGCTGGACATACAGGACCCATAGGAAGGTGACCACTGAACTTTGTAAAGTGAGATGGTCCTTCAGGTTCCTGCTTCCCAGAAGAAACTACCAGGACATGGGAAGAAGCAACTGAAAAACTTTGCCAGAATGGGCAGAACAGTCTTTAAAATTTCCTGCTTCACTGAAAGCTATGCCAGAGACTCTAGGCCTGTAGGCTGAAGATAGATGCCCCAACATTACAGAGGAACTTTAGATTACTGTCCAGACAGCCAGATATCTCTGTCATTTCTAGAATTATGGAAGTTGCTTGCAATGTATTTCCTCTTTATTCGGGTAATATTATATCCCTCTGGAGTTGAAGACTAGGTAGTTATAATTATAGTTTTCCTTAGTCATGATAAAAGATAAATTAGATATGAAACTTTAGACTCACAAAAATAGGATAGATGATAGAATATTTTCTTTAATTTTGCTGAATACAATTAGACTGGATATTGTAACTGTAACTCTTGCTTGATAACTCTTTTGTTATATATAATTTTACTATGTTAAAGTTAAAACCTTTTTTGATTAGACAGAAAAGAGGAAGGGCTGTGGGATGTCTTTCTGTATGCTGTGAATATGTGTGGCTCCCATTGGATAATAAATAAAGCTGTTTTGGCCTATGGCAAGAAAGCTTACAACCAGGTAGGAAATCCAAGCAGAGATACAGAGAGAAGGGCGGAGTGGGGAGAGAAGCCATGCTACCACCAAAGGAGCAATAAGATGCCAGCAGACTGGTAATGCCATGGCCACGTGGCAACATATAGATGAATAGGAATGGATTAATTTAAGATGAAAGCGTTAGCTAGCCAGAAGCTGAAACCATAGGACATACAGTTTGTAATTAATATAAGCTGCAGAGTGATTTTTTTTTTTTTTGGTTTTTCGAGACAGGGTTTCTCTGTGTAGCTTTGTGCCTTTCCTGGAACTCACTTGGGAGACCAGGCTGGCCTCGAACTCACAGAGATCCGCCTGCCTCTGCCTCCTGAATGCTGGGATTAAAGGCGTGCACCACCACCACCACCACCCGGCCAGAGTGATTATTTTATGAGCATCTGTGGGACAAGAGATCTAGGTAGGACTGGGGAAATTTCTAGATATACCCCTGAGGCAGAAAAAACAAAACAAAACAAAACAAAACAAAAAACAGTCAAAGCAAACAAACATAAAAAAAGAAAAACCATGAAAAACACATACACACAAAGAAATACACACATGCAAATCGCATAAAATCACAAAACCAGAAACAATAATAAATAAGCAAGTAAGGTAAAAGATGAGTAAGATAACAAGTAAGGTAAAAATCAAATTGCCCAATGAAGCATTGTGAGTCAAATCATCTCCAGAAATACCACTGAGTTCATTTTGTGTTGGCCATCTCCTGCTGGGCAAAGATCTCTCCCTTAAGTACAGGTCTACTCCAGTGAGACTCCAATGGAGAAAACTGACTTCCTTTGTGAGTGGTTGCTTGTCAATTGTAGATACATTTAAGGGATGGAAGCCCCTGTCTGCTTCCCCTCTCAGTGCTGAGACTCCATCTAACATGAACATGTGCAGGGCCTGTGCCAGCAGCCACAGTCTCTGGGATGTCCATTGGTGAAATTATTAAGGCCACTCCACGTAGTTAAGAGGGAGGTTTATTTAGTGGCATAACTCACAAATGAAGGGATAGGTAGGTTACAGGGTCTGGGGAAGACGTAGTGCTGTCTGGCGGTGTTCTCTGGAGAACTCTGCTCGGTCTACCTCTAGCGTCCAGGGTCCAGGAACCAAGAGAAGGGGGCACATCCAGATCTTGGGTCTTCAGGGCCCTCTCTTGGCCCCACCTTGTAGGCGTGTCAGTTACCGAAGCCTCAATGGGGGTAGGAACTTCCAGACCAAAGCTGGAATGGTTACCCACTACAGTCACATGTGTGTTGGTCCTGTTGTATCTGAAAGACACTGTTCCCTTGTTGTTGTTTTTCCCCCCCATGGGCTCTTACACTCTCTGTGCCTCCTCGACTACATGGTTCCCTGAGCCCTGAGGGTAGCAGTTTGGTTAAGACATCCTGTTTAGGACTGAGTGCTCTAAATTCTCTCACTCTCTGAACATTGTTCACTTGTGGGTTCCCATCTACTGCAGGAGAAAGCTTCTCTCTGATTACACTGAGTAAGACACTGATCTATGGGTATAGTAGAATGTAGGCTGAAGCCTTTCTCTGTCCAGCCTAGTCCTGCAATCCTGTAGCTACTTATAAAATAATCATATAGAGGCTTAATAGTAATTACAAATTGTTTGGTCTATGGCTCAGGCTTATTGCTAGCTAGTTCTTACATCTTCAATTAACCCATTTCTATTAATCTATGTATCGTCACATGTCTCATGGTTTCATTTGTGCTCTATTACATCTTACTCCCCCAGTGGCTCACAGTGGCTCACCAAAACCCACCTTTCTTCTCCCTGTATCTCTGCTTGGATTTCCTGCCCAGCTATAGCCTGCCTTGCCATAGGCCAAAGCAGCTTTTTATTAACCACTGATAATAAAACATATTTGCAGCATACAGAAAGGCATCCCACAGCATTTCCCCTTTTCTGTCTAATCAAAAAGGAAGGTTTTTATTTTAATGTAGTAAAATTAAATATAACAAAACAGTTATTAATTAAGAATTACAGTTACAAAATTTAGTCTATTTGTATTTGACAAAATTAGAGAAAACATTTATCTATCTTATCTTGGTGAATCTAAAGTTTTATATCTAATTTCCTTTTTATCATAACTAAGGAAAATTATAATTATCTAGTCTTCAATTCAACTCTATTAAAGATCCCAGAAAGATGTAATATTATCTGGGTAAATAGGAAGTACATTGCAAGCAACTTCCAAAACTCTAGAAATGACAAGAGACATCTGGCTGCCTGGACAGTCACCCAAAATTCTTTTGTAATGTTGGGGCATCCATCTTCAGCCTTTAGGCCTAGAGTATCTAGCAGACTTTTCTGTGAAGTAGGGAAATTGGAAGTACTATCCCACCTATTTTGGCAAAGTTTGTTAGTTGCTTTCCTCCGTGTCCTGTAGAATGTCTAGCAATTTCTTCCATGAAGTGGGAACCTGAAGGACCATCTCACCTAGTTTTGGCAAAGTTCAATGATCACTTTCCTGTGAGTCCTGCATGTCCAGTTCATATAACATATTGTCCAGCAGTCCAGGCAATAGTGTTTTCTTGCCTTTGCCATATGGAAAGCAAACTTCATAAATTTTTTCGATGCCCATCATCCTCTTTGAAGTAATTGGTGCTGCCAGGAGCAGACATGTCTCATTGTCCAGAAAAGTCTCAGTTCTTAAAACATTTTAAATGCCATATTTTGTAGGTCTTAGAAGTATTTGAAAGTACCTACCTAATTGAAATATATCTTTGTATACCTTGAAAATATAACTAACATTACTATAAGTTTGATTATCATAGATGACTATTAATCTGTATTTCTTAAGTATACATTACAATTTCAAATGAGCTGTATAAACATATTACCCCAAACAAGAGCATAAATATACATATAGTATAACAAAATTGACCCTAAACTTGTATTATTAAACCAGAATCCATACCAATGTAGAGTATTTTGAGACCAACAGTTGCTTTTTGGATTAAAGTAGATCCAATTATTATCCTTTTTTTTCATCATTTCTATATCATATTCTGTTTTTTTCTTTAGAAAGAGATTGACTATGACCATTAACCATTTATAACCAGTTCCCTTTAAATGAAAAAATACATAAATAATATTTTGGGAATTTGGGCATAGTTTTTTTATACTACTTCCTGCTGACTAGGGGCATTGGTAATCTTATGGGGATCCTGAGAAAATTTAGAATTATGGTTAAATCTTGACTGTAGTAGTCTGTGAGGCTGCATTGTTTCAGCCAGTTGCCTTGAAGCTGTTCTGGATGATGGATCATCTGGGCCATGGCTGTCATTGGAGACCTTTCAAGGGGTCTTGCTCAATCAAACCACATTAGCCTGGAAACAATTAACAGGTTCTCATCTTCTGTGGAAACAAAAGCAGAACCTCTTTTCCATATACTTATACTTAGACACAACATATACTTAGATGCAACATATACTTAGACACAAACTTTGAAGTCAATATGTATTTAAAATATGGCTTAATTTAGTTGGTTTAATTTAGTAGCCCCCATATTCAAATATTTCTCTGTAGTTAGCTCATTAACAGTCAAAATTTTCAAAGAAAACATAATATATATATATATATATATATATATATATATATATATATATAT
>CABHPQ010155031.1:2629-15860 GCA_902168405.1 Peromyscus aztecus
AGAGAGAGAGAGAGAGAGAGAGAGAGAGAGAGAGAGAGAGAGAGAGAGAGAGCCTACAGTGATGTTTTTTCCTTGAGGGGGGACAGGGTCACTCCATGTAGCCCTGGCTGTTCTGGAACTCTCTATGTAGAACAGGCTGGCGTCAAACTCACAGAGATCCACCTGCCTCTGCCTCCCAAGCGCTAGGATTAAAGGTGTATACCATTACACCCGGCTATAATAGTTATTAATTTTATTATTTCATGTGTTGTGGAGTTCTGCCTACAGAGTGAATCAGATCTCCTGTAACTGGAGTCAGATTGTGCCCCTGTAGGTGCTGGGAATTGAATCCAGGTCTTCTGGAAGAGCAGCCAGTGTGTTTAATCACCGAGCCATCTTGCCAGCCTGGTGTCCTGATGCTCTTGACCCTCCAGTCTCCACAGTATTTACAGGGCCTGTCACAGTGTCCCTCTAGCCACAGTCCTAGGGCTTCTGACAGCAAAATCTCCTGAGAACTGTTTAAAATGCTCACTCTGGGTTTCCAGCCCATGTGACCTGAAATCTGTCACTGGAATCTCTGGAGTTGCTGTCTAACAAGCTGGCACTAAAGTTTAGTCAGGTGACTCTAGAGTCTGGGGAAACTGAGGTCCTCGCAGACCCTACCTAGAAAGCCTATCCATGCCACCGGCTCTGCCAGCTAACCCAGCTTCCTGGACAGTGGGACTGAATGATGCATGCTGAGCAAAATCCATGGAAATGCTCTGTTCTGGAGCTGGAGCCCCCACAAATCACTTTAGTTAGATTGCACTGGGAATTGCCGCGAAGGGAGCAGAGAGGTGACAGTATGAAGCTCTGGGAGCGCCGGCAATGGGGGGGACCAGGACCAGCAAGAACTCAGCTCTAACTCCAAGTGAGGGTGGTGAGAAGAGGGCTCAACGGCATGAACATCCCCAGCTCATCTGTGCTTCTCTCGGCCCTGCTCTTCCCAGGCTGCTGTCCCATCCGGAAAGGACAGACAGCAGTACAAACCTCATCTCTTGCCCCATTAAGTGGCTACGGCTTGAAAGACACTTTCTCCTTGAACTGGCTGCGCTTAGCAACTCCATTTAAAAATGAGAAGCTTCCTGATATTTTTCTGCAGACCTCTTAAATCAGAATTCACAGGAGTGGAACCCTGGAATCTATATTTTTATAAAGATCTCCATTGATTTTCATGCTGTCAGTCCAGCTCCAAACTGTTATAGCAACTAAATTTGGGAACCTCCACACGTGTCCATATTGAAGGGTCTTGGTGCTATTTTAAAACATTGAGGGGGAGGAGACAAGGGTGGAGAGAAAGAGAGTCTTTCTTTTTTTTTTAAGAAGGAACAGAAGAATTAGACAATTGGGCTGGGGTGATGGCTCAGTAGACAAAGTCATGCAGGTATGAAGACCTAAGTCCAGCTGGGTGGTGGTGGTGTACACCTTTAATCCCGGTACATAGATGGCAGGTGGATCTCTGGGTTTGAGGCCAGCCTGGTCTTACAGAGCAAGTTCCAGGACAGTTGGGGCTACACAGAGAAACCCTTCCTCAAAAAGAAAGGGGAGAGAGAAAGAGGAGAGGGAGGGAGGGAGGGAGGGAGGGAGGGAGGGAGGGGAGGGAAAAAGACCCAAGTCCAGATTCTGCAGAGCCTACGTAAAGTCAAGCATGATGGCATGCATCTATACCTAGCAGTCCTGCAGTGAGATGGTAGGCGGAGACAAGAGAATCCCTGGAAGCTCACCGCAGAAAAACAAAAGAGAACCTGTCTCCAAACGAGGTGGGAGATGAAGACCAACACCTAAAGTTTTCCTCTGACCTTTACATGGGAACTGTGGTGTGTGTGCTCATACAGCGAGAGGGAGGGGAGAGACTGAATTGAAAACATGAATCTGACAAGATGATCCACCCATTAAGTGGAAGGTTGATGGAGAACCCAGTTACTATGGGAACAGGCCAATGACAAAGATGTTAGGACAATTTGGTGTTACATGTCCAATACAACTCAAAAAAAAAATCTAAACTGACTGTGGTGGTAAACACCTATATTCCCAGAACTAGAGTGGCTGAGGCAGAGGGATAGCAAGTTTGAAGCCATGCCCATGTTAGTATGCCAGCCTTTCATCAGCCTCTCCATGTCATATCCCAAGCTTTCTAGAAAGTCTGATAAACAAAATATAATGTACACAGTAATAATTAAACAAACCTAGCAACGTTGAACTATGGTTACATATTTAAGTAAAATACGCATGGAAAATGAGGAAGATGTCTGTGTCAATCAAGTGCCTGCCCTGCACGCCTAAGGGCCTGAGGCCTGAGTTCAATCCCCAAAACCCACATAAAAAAGTCAGGCATGGCAGTGTGAGCCTGTAATCCCAGCATTGGGAAGGCGGAGACAGAAGGATCTATGGGGCTTTGGAGCCAGTCAGCCTGGCCTATGTGGCAAATTCCAGGCCAGTGAGAGATAACTGTCTTTAAAAAGAAAGTAGGTGGTGCCTGAGAAATAACACCTGAGGCTGACCTCTGGCCTCCCCATGCATAGACAGACACATGTGTATGCACCTGCACACAGATGCACCCTTGCATGCACTCACGTATTAAAAAGCAACGCTAATTCTTCTGAGAACTTGATCCACTCAAGGGACCACCTACACACTACTATCTTAATTTTTTCCTCTCACCATTCTCAAATGTGACTACTGTTATCATCCCCATGTACAAGGAAACTGAGAGTCAAGTCGTTCACCTGAACCACGCAGCTAGTTCCTGGAGGAGACAGGCTGCCTGAGCCACAAACGGCAGATGGAGAAAAAAGCCCTGAGAAGCAGAATCCCTTTTTATTCCTCCTTAGGAGTCTGTTTAATGGTAGAGAGGCCAGAGCCCTTTTTTGAACAGCTGGGCAGTCTAGAGGGCCCAGGGAGAGCTGCATTATGTAGGTTCTCCTTTCTTTTGACTTGAAGACAGGAGGGAGGCTTGAAACACTAAGTCCAGACCTTTGACAATGATGTTCAACCTGAATGAATCTGTCTTCCTTGGCCTAGCCTATTCCACAGATCCAGCTGAAACTCACCAGAACCGCTAAGCCATTAGGAGCTACAGTCAAGAAAACCTGGGTCTCACTGCTAGCCTTACCCCTTAGCAGCCTTGGGGAGCCCTTGGGTTCTCTATGCCTGTGGCTGGTCTACAAAGTGGGGCCATACTCAGGTCTCCTTCACAGGGGAAGACTGTTTCCCACACCAAGCGGGCAATGAACAAATGTTACTTCCTAACCTTCAGACCCTGCAAAGATTTCCCCACCTTCCATGTCCAGAGCTCACTGGCCAGTGGCCTGGAACCCTGATCAGCCAATACCTGAAGCCCACCAGACGTATGAAGCATTTGCTATTTGGATTAATGCGCTGTCTGGTGATGTCTATCCCAGAGGATTGCAGCTCTACTAGAATGCAAACCCAGACGTCGGGAGCTTGTCCTCCGAATTCTAGATACTGCATAGCACACAATGTAAATGTCTCATTCTGCAAATGCTCGTAGATAAGAATAAATGACAGCAGAGCAGCACTCTGAGTCAGAGTATCTAGCACCCTGGGGACATCCATGCCACAAGATCCACTTGAGTTTGTCCTGTAAGAGACACTGCAACGCCTGGCAGGTCCAGGGAAGGGGATCCAATTCCAAGACAACCAGAAGCATTTTAGCCAGCTGGCCATGACACCTACCTCTCCTCTCTGCTCTGCCAGGCCAGAGACTGGGCATGTCCTCTTTGTGATTTGTGATGTCTCTGTTGGAATAGAGGGAATGCAGCAGCAGTGACCACAGCAGCAGCAACAGTGTCTGCAAATGCAGCAGGCTGGCCAGCCTGCTGGAGAGATCCAGGCTGATCAAGGAGCCAAGGGCCCGCTCCCCTGGGCACAGCCCGCTGCTGCGGCTGACCACAGTAATTCATCATGTTTAAAACCTCACCCATGGGAGGGGCCCTGGAAGAGGCAGAGAAGGCAAGCCATGGGCTCTGAAGGAAACTAGGTGTGTGTGTGTGTATTGTGAGTGAGTGTGTGAGTGTGTGTGTGTGTTTAATCTGTTTCATCGATTGTAAAAGGATGATAAGAAACAGTCAATCTGCAGGATGCTACATAAACAAGATCCAGAAGGGAGCTCTTGTGGAGTAAATAGTCAAAACAATCTAAAGAAAATCAACCTCCCTAGGAAACAAATTCCTTTTCCTCATAAGGAATACTTACCTGTCCTGAGACTTTCAACCTCACTTCCTGCGTTGGGAGAGAGCTCAGTTTGGAGTGTATCCCAGCTACTGCTTGACCTTGGAGAAGCCAATTAGATTCTTTTTCGTACGTTTGTGTGTGTGTGTGTGTGTGTGTGTGTGTGTGTGTGTATCTGTGTGTCTGTGTGTATGTCTGTGTGTATGCCTGTGTGTGTGTGTGTGTGTACTAGTGCACGTGTGTGCACACATGCATGTGGATAGCAGAGATCAATCTCAACTCTGTGTGTGTGTGCATATACAAGTGCAAATGTGTACATGCATACATGCAGTTACCAGAGATTAATCTCAGCTCTCATTCCTCAGATGCTCTGCTCCTTTTCTTTTTGTTTCAATTATTTTATTTTGTCTTATTTTATATGTATGTGTACTTTGTCTGTATATATGTTTGTGCACCATGTGTGTGCCTGGTGCCTCCTAGAGGCCAGAAGAGGGTGCTGGGTCCTCTGGAACTGGACTTACAGACAGTTGTGAGCTGTCAAGTGGGTTCTGGGAATCAATCCCAGGTCTTCTGGCAAAGCAGCAAGTGCTCTTAACTGCTAAGCCATCTCTCCAGCCTCTCTGCACTTTGTTTTTTGAGACAAGGATCTCTTATGGTCCTCAAGTCAAGCTCACTGATGAGGCTGAGCTGGCTGACCAGGGAGCCCCAGAGATCTGTGTATCTCTGCCTCCCCTGCACAAATTACAAGTGCATTACCCTACACCTGGCTTCTTTACATGGATTCTGGCGGTGTCGAACTCAGGTCCTTGTGCTTGAAAGGTAAGCACTTTACCAGTTGAGCCAGCACCCCAGCCCCACTTCCGTTCTCTTACCCTGTTATCTCTAAGAAGGAAGAGCTAGATCAGGATACACAGGTGTAATGGTTAACGGTGGGGAAGTGACTCGGGTAAGCAGTCTGCTTAGGTGTATGTAGAGGGCAGGTCCAGGAGAGTGGTGCTAAGCTATTCATAAGGTCATCAGCATAAAGCTGGGAGAGTTCAACAAGTACAGAATGAGACTCTCACAAGCTACCTATAGAGCCTCTGGGGACCCTTCTGCTCTTTGAAATTCCTTCAGCAGTGCTATGGCTGTTCCCCTATGGAACCAGCTCCTGGACACTGTGCCAGACTTAGCAACCAGCTGTACCCATGGGGGACTGGTCTACAGTCCCAGAATGCTCCTTTTCCTAGACAGCAACATGAGAGGTAAGGAAAAGGAAAAGGAGAAGAGGAAGGTGGAAAAATAGGGATGAGGGGGGCCTTCACTGACATAATCTAAGCATTTTCCCCAAGTGAGAAACTGAGACTTGAGGTTAAACCTTTGTTTCAGAATCTTTCAGCCATTGAGAAATAAAGGTGGGATTCCAACCCAGGTCAGACTTGAAGCCCTAGCTTTCTTCCTCTTCCACATTTACCCTCAAACATGATCAGGGACAGCCTGACAGTTCAACTCATGAAAACACAAAGGCATTCACCGGTCTCAGCACCTCTGAGCTGCTGTAACTAAATGCCATGGACGGGGTCCACATCATTCAGAAACAACAGAAATATGCACCTCACATCTCTGGAGGGTAAGGAGGTCAAGCTCAAAGCAATAGACTCAGAGTCTGAAGAGACCACTTTTCTGCCTCCAAGATGATGTCTTCTGGCTGTCCCTCCATGGGGATGGCCCACACCCTCCCTGCAGCCTTGTAAAGGCACAAATCCTCATTAGTGAGGTCAGAACCCCCATGACTTAACCTCTGAATACCACAGCTTTTAATATGCCCACGTTGAAGAATAGTTTCAACATGAGAATTTGGAGCAAATACTCAGACCACATCAGCACCCCATATTTATATATAGGTTCCAAAAACATGTACTTTAGAGGCTGGAGAGATAGCCCAGAAGTTAAGAGCTCAGGCTACTTTTGCAGAGGTTCATAACCACCCTTCAATGTGAAAAGAATGGGATCCTAAAGAGCAGCCTTGTAATTGTCAGAACCGATGCACCAGGAAACAACCCCAGGACTCCAGGGGTAACAGCTTGAGGCAACCAACCAGTCCCTGAAACGGCATGGCTGGTGCTCAAGAACTGGGATGAGGGGCCACAGTCAGGGACAGGGAAGAGATAAGAGAGTGGCCAACCACCAGGCTCCACAAAAGAGGTGTGGGTGATCTCTAGGAGCGGAATGCTGCCTGTCCCCTCCCCATGGCAGAAGACAGGTGGCCTCTGTGCCCATCCACCCAGGCACATGAATGGTAAAGTTCCAGCAAAGACTGAAGACCTGCTGAGTGTTTTCCTTCCCCAGGGACTGAAAGATCTGGAGGGATTGGTACCATCAGTTCCTCCTGAGGAAAATGAGGTGAAGGTCCACACAGAAGAAAATCTTTATCAAGACTTCAAAGTACTCGAAGGCAGTGATCAGGCTGCTGGGAGAGAAAAGTTGACAATAGTCTCCCCTAGCTGTGAACTCTGTGAATCCCAATAGCAATGTGCCTGGCAAGATGTGCCCACTGGTACAACAGTGGCGTGATGGCTCTGGGGGGAACCAACCACTTTCCGCTTGGATTCGAGTTCTGCTCCATTCGTGTCTGACATTGTAAACCTGCACAAAAGCCCACCACTGGGGAGGTCATAGGCCTTGGGAGGAGGAGGGGGCTATGGACATAATGCCAAGCCGTGCTCTAAATGTTTGTACTAATGTCCGTAGATTAGCGCTGCTGTCAACCTTAGTCGGAGAAGCTTCTCTTTGTAGTCAGTGACAGTGCTGAGATCTGTGCCTGGTCAAAGTGTTGAGAACAAGTGATTGTTTAGTGCTCAGCCCTAGATGGGACATCTCTTCTACCCCTTGAAGGCTCAGGGAAGAGGGGCCTGAAACAGTGTGAGAGCAGGGTGATGGGAGTAAGTACCACTCCAAAACCCTGTCTTCTAGACATGCCATGGGTGTTGCATCCATGAGCTTGTAGCTGCAGGGACCACCCAAGACCAGCACAAGATTGAGCCCACCAGCATGGCATCATGGGCAGGGAAGAGTCCACAAGGCCCCAGCCCCCTCAGATGATCCACAGACGGTAGCAGGGAGGGAGATCGTATTCCTCGTTGGTACATGTATGTGTTAATTCACGGCTGCCACTAAAGCAGATAACCCCACATCCATGCTCATGCAGGCAACCCCTAGTTAAATGCAGTAGGTCACCCAAAAAAAAAGGCCATGAATGTAGGAGGGAGGCTTGGGCAGAAGAGGAGATTTGGTGGGCTGGAAAGAGAATAACAAGCAGAATAAGAGAATAATAATTCTTTGGTCAAAGAATATTGTAGATGTGTATGAAGTTGTAAAGAATACACACACATACACACACACACACACACACACACACACACACACACACACACACACACACGCCCTGGCTTTAGCCTCTCTTTAGCAGAAGCATCCTCAGAGCACCCAGCAGCTGCTGACAGGAGACCATTACTCACTGGACAGGCAACCTGGGAAACCCCAGCCATCTGCTTCTGTCCCGACACGTTCCCAGCCCTGCGGACAAATACATCATAGGTAGGGAAGGCAGGCCACCATCTGCACACAGCCTTTAATAAGGGTCTGCAATATCTTGGGGTCTTGGCCAAGCTGTTCGTCCATCCTGGGGAGGGAGCACTCCTGGCCTGACCTACACAGGCCTTTAGCCCTGCTTGGCCTGAATAAATCACTGTGGAATTTTCTATCTGCTCTGTAATGAGCAGCTTCCTCACTCATGGAATACATATATATATATGTATTAAATATATATATTTAACCCTGGAGGCAGGAAAGTGTGGGATAGAGCTTCTGGGGGAGATATTCTCAACCTGTAGGTCACGACCCCTCAGAGTCAAGCGACCTTTTCGTGGGGATTGCCTAAGACCATCGGAAAACACAGATATGATTCATTTACATTATGATTCATAACTAACAAAATTACAGTTATGAAAGAGCAACAAAAATAATTTTATGATTGGGGGGGTCACCAAAACATGAGGAACTGAATTAAAGAGTGGCAGCCTTAGAAGGTGGAGAACCACTGCTCTAGGGCCAGGGCCTTATGGACTCCTTCCCTGTCCGTGATGGAATGTTGGTGGGCTTGATCTTGTGCAGGCCTTGGGTGGCCACCGTTGCTGTGAGTTCATGGATGCCACACCTGTGCCGTGTCGAGGAGACAGGGCGCTACAACAGCACTTAGTCCCACCCTCTGCTCTTGAAGTCTTTCTGTCCCCCGGCCCTTCACCTTCTGTGATCTTTCCTGAGCCTTGAACGGCTGAAACAGATGTCCATTTAGGGCTGAACACGTTTTTAAGGATGGAAGAATAATTATCTTACCTTGGTCTATATTTGTACAAATAGAAGAAATGACTGTAAGGTCTCTTCCCACAGAAGTTGATACAGGGGCCTCCACTCCAAGGGCCTTTGGTGAGATTTCCAAAGAGGTCACGTGAAAAGGAGAAAAACAGAGGCCATTTCTTGTTTTGATTTTATTTTGGGGGGTGCATATGTATGTTCACATGGAGGCCAGAGGTGAGCAGCAGGTGTCCTATTCGATCACTCTCTACCTTGTTTCCTGAGACAAGGTCTCACTGGTCCATGGAACTCACTGGATCAGCTCAGAGGCCTGGCCAGCAAGCCTAGCCACCAAGGGTCTCCCTGTCTCTGCTTCCTCAGCTCTGATTGACACATGCTATCTGCCCAGGCCAGCTTTTACATGAACAGTGGGGAACTCAGGTCCTCGTGCTTAAGTGACAAGTATTTTTATCAACTGAGCCATCTCCCCAGCCCCAGAAAAGGTCATTTTTTGCTACAGAATTCCATTAATGTCCTTCTATGGAATGGGTTGATTCCCCAAGACAATGAGTCCAAAAGGAGGCCTAGTCTGCTGGGACCCTGTGGCCAGTCCTACGTGGAGAGAGTATGAAAGAGAGGCCGCAGAGTCAACCCCACACTTTCAGTCCTGTAGAGCAGCCATAAATAGCAGTGTTAGCATCTGGGTGGCTTCATCCAACCCTCACTCGGCTGTTCAGAGAATGCGTGTGACCTTGGAGGTGTTTCTGACCTGCAGGAGTTATCATAGGGATAACAGTGAGGGACCACAGGCCTGCCCTCTCTCCCCTGTCCCACTCCAAGTGCCTTCCCTTCCAGTGGGGAACACCCAAGAGCCTAAGGTCTCCTGATCCTAAAACAAACCCAAACCTGTCTGTGACTGCAACACACACAGAGAAGGAAACTCCTCTGCTGCCTCTCTCTTCTTGGCCTTTGTGGTAATGTGCACATTAATTTTTATTTCCAGATTGCAAATTGGCAACGTGATGTGGGTTTTTTTCTCCTCTTTTTCTTCAAGTGATTTGGACTTAGCTGTTACTCAAGCCAAAAAAAAAAAAAAAAAAAAAAGCCAACACCAAGCTGATGTCCGCATCCAAGATAAATTATGTTAGTTTTTGCAGTGAGTGAATTGGGGCAGGAAAAAGATTTCACCAGAATAAAATGTTCTGGGCTGAAAAGGTGACTTCAAGTAGGTTTTCTTCTTTGCAGGAGTTCCCAGATGGGCTGAGTTCACCTGCTCCCCCTGGGGCAATGCTCTCCTTAGGGGTCTCCAGCATGGCCAGATTGAACCCCCAAAGTCTGGGAACAGAGGTGGCTTTAGGCATCAGGGCCTGACCACAGGTAGTGAGCCCTCTGAGAATGAGGCTGGGAGGGAAGGCAGGAAGAAACAAAAGCATCCTGGGTGTTTAGGGGAAGATGGTTTTTACTACTCTAAGATGTCACACTGAAGGAGAGGCAAGGGCCACATCCACTGGCGGAGTGCTTTCTAATCAATGTAACACAGACTTAACAGTGTCCGTGTGTGTTCAGGGAGGTCTCAGACATGACACTACAGAGTAGTGAGTCATTTAGTGAGACCGCAGGTTCCAAATGCCTCTAACTGTAAAGCAGAAAGCTTCAGTGTGGTAGAGTGTGTCTAACACAAGGGGCTTGGGAGATGGCTCAGCTGGTAAAGTGCTGGCCTTGCAAGTTTAAGGACCTGAGTTCAATTCCCAGAATCCACCTCAAAAATCCAGACATGGTAGCATGCATTTGTAATCCTACTGCTTGGGAGGCAGAGACAGGTAGATCCCTAAGGCTTGCTGGTCAGCCAGACTAGTATAATTTGGCCACTTCTAGGACAATAAGAGACCCGTGTGTCAAAATACAAAATGAGCAGTGCCTGAAGAGTCCTCTGGCCTCCATATGCATGAGCGCACACATGCACAAATACCCACACACTTGTGCACACACACAAACATACAAACCCATCGCTCTGCTACTTAGTAAAGATTTTTTATTCTTATTTATGCACATGTATCTGTGCATGTATATATGTGCATGTGTGTGCAGATGCCTTTGGAGGCAAGGAGAGGGCATCTGATACTGTGAGAACCCAGTTACTATGAATTGCCTGATGTGGATGCTGGAAACTGAACTCAGGTACTAGGCAAAAGCAGCAAGAGCTTTTGGCCACTGAGTCATCTCTCCCAAGTACACATTCGTGCACGTATACACACACACACACACACACACACACGCACGCACGCACGCACGCACGCACGCACACATATATACACTGTTGTGTCACTTCTTGGTTATCTTTCTTAGATAACAAAACCAGCCCTGACTCAAGTCCCTCAGTGGCCAAATGGTAATCTTCCAAAGTGTAATTACTTTTTCTGTTATTGCCTCACCTATTTTCATCCCACCCATATTTTAAAGCAAGTGATAATGGCTTCATGTTTACCAGCGTGTTATAAAGGTTCCTTTCACAATAAATACATGCATGTCTTGAAAGGCAGGATGTTTTTAGGGAAAATATTAAGTAAATCATATTAGAGCTGGATCTCAGATATGAGATCATTAAGATGAAATATGAAAAGCTAAAACTGGAGAAACACTGGATTAATTGGAAAGAAATACATGGCAGGCAACTTCTTTCCTACGTCTTTCTCAAATTAAATAATAAATCTTGCTGCCTTGTTTTTCCAATCTAAATGAATGCTCTGACTCTTCCCATTTCCCCATCCCTTTCTTTTCCCAAGGCTTTGCTGGTGGGAGAGGAATTTGTGGCTGGTAAGAAGTACATCATTCTCCTTCCCCGTGGATTCCACGGGAGGGCTCCGAGCAGCACCTACACTCATTAAGCTCCATCATTCATTCGTTTACAAACACTTGCAGCCTCCCTCTCGGTACCAGTCCTTAGCAAGAGGTACAGTATGGCAAAGAGTAGGAAGATGGGGTCTAGCTGAGGAGACAAATAACAACACCAACAGATGGAGAGGAGTGTCATAAGTACTGCACAGGGAACCATATGACACTGGGAACAGGGTATTAAGTTGGGGAAAATATTCCCTGCAAGATAGGCTATACAGGATTATAGTTATACCTACATGTTCCTCAAGAGCCGTGGGTGGAGACCATCTCTTCACCATCACTTTCCCACCGGGAGATTTTGGCCAAGTGGCTTCAACCTCAGTCTGCTTTCCGGTCTTTTAAATGGAGATAACCTCATCTCCCTCTTTCACTGTGCTGAAAGAATCCAATGAGACACAGTGGTTGTTAGTGTTAATGGTAAACTTGATGGAATCTAGAATCACCTGGAAGATGGGCCTCTGGGCAGCCTGTTGGGAGTTACACTTGATGGTGTTAATTGATGTTGAAAGACCCATCTTGACCGTAGTCAGGACTATTTCCAAGGCACAGCATTCCAGAATGCACAAAATGGAGAAAGCAGGCTGAGCACTGGGAAGCATTCAGTGCTGTTTCTTGAGTGTGGGTGGACGTGAGCAGATGCTTCAGGCTCCTGATAAACTGTGCCCTTGGGCTATGAGTGGAATAAGCCCTCTCCCTGTTAAGTTGCTTTGGTCAGGGTGTTTTAGATGACAACAGGAACAAATGCTAGAAGAGAAAGTGAATATAAAACACCCCAGCACAATGTCTGGTACCCAGTAAGTGCTCAACAAATGGCCAGTGACTTCCTCAGCTCCTACCCTCCAAGGTCTCTCTCCACCATATTTGAACTCTCATGCAAACATCCCCTTCACAGCCTTAGCTAATCCTACCTGGATAAGACACAGAGGAGTTGTGGTGATCCTCCTGAAATAGAGGTTCAGAGGAGTCAGGGGTGGAATGCTCTGACTGCTTTGGATATGAGATAGTTCCTGAAATATGATTTGTTCTTGAGGAGAGACTCACTGGGTAGGGGTTGGAGTTTGGTCCGGTGACCAAGATGAAGACAGTCAAAGGAAACAGAGGAGACTGAAGCATTGAAGGGATGATTTTAATCACCAGTAAAGGAAAAACAGGAAAGAATTTAGTGGAAAACAGTGAAGTAAGAAGTATTGGATGCAAAAATTTAAAGGGAAAAAATCAGTCCTTAGTTTAAAAACAAAAGCGGTTTCCAGAGTCCATCAGAAAATGTGATTGATGGGGCTGGAAAGATGACTCTGGGGGTTAAGAGCACCTCAGGCTCTTGCACAGGGCCTGAGTTTAGCACCCATATCAGGTGACTCACAGCCACCTAGAACTCCAGCCCTAGGAGATCCAGCACCCTCTACTGGCTTCTATGAACATCTGCACTCACAGGTGCACATACCTCCACACAGACATGCATATACACATAATTGAAAATAAAATCATCTTTTTTTTGAAAAAAGTTATGAAGAGCCAAAACCAGCACCCCTGAATGATCACACAGTGTTTTTCAAAAACTACAAATCAGAACTATTAGAAGTTGCGAAAATCTCGAGCCAGGCAATGCTGATACATGCCTTTAAAATCCCAGCACTCAAAAGGCAGAGGCAGGTGATCTCTGTGAGTTCAAGACCAGCCTGTTCTACAGAGGGAGTTCCAGGACAGCCAGGGCTACACATAGAAACCTTGTCTTGAAAATCCAAAATGAAAAGAAGAAGAAGAAGAAGAAGAAGAAGAAGAAGAAGAAGAAGAAGAA
>CABHPQ010155032.1:0-27488 GCA_902168405.1 Peromyscus aztecus
GTTTTTCATGACTTTAGAAAGTTCCCTGGTTGCTCTTTCCATTAACTCTCCGCCTAGCCCCTTCCTGTTTCTGCTGCCACTTCTTTCTGCATAGCAGCCATTCCTGATCTATCAGCATCTTTTGTACCTGACTCCTTCCAGTCAAGCCTCTGGAGTGTCATGTGTGTCAATAATTCATTCTGGGTTTTGTTTGTTTCTAAAAGCAACGTGATGTGTGTGCACTAGGTTCACCCTAGTGTTCTATGCCTAATCTAGCATCTGTTGGGTGACTTTGGATAAATTATTTCACCATTTAAGCTTTATTTTCCTTAGCTACAATGTAAGGTAGTATACTCTGCCTCAAGGTTAGATATGTACCAAATAGAATTGTGCCTAAGACCTAATAAGTATGAGTCAGGCAGCAGAAAACATAGAGTAGCTGTACACCTATTGCTCTAAGGATCAGCGTGTTCAACCTGTGTGTTTTTACATGAGGACAGAGAGGCAGCAGGCCATTCTGCTGGAGGAAGCACTTACAACCTCTTGGTGCCCCGTGATGTGCTTGTACTTGTACTGCTGCTGCAGACATGTACTGCTGCTGCAGACATGCACTGCAGAAAGGCCTCTAGGCCTCCCCAGACAGTGTGCCTGCAAAGCGCTTTCCTTCTGAAGACTGTCAAAATACCCTCCCGATGAAAAACTAAATAAATAGTTTTCTGAAACCTTTCAGATTTTTTAATAAGTCAAAATACACTTTTCTGACAGCATAATTGCTTTTCATAGTGGGGCC
Organism: Peromyscus aztecus; assembly: GCA_902168405.1. Lineage (NCBI taxonomy): Eukaryota > Metazoa > Chordata > Mammalia > Rodentia > Cricetidae > Peromyscus > Peromyscus aztecus. The sequence continues at coordinate 770 of CABHPQ010155032.1, forward strand.
TTAAATCTGCACTATAAAAGAATAATGCAACAGTAGATCATTTGTGAAAACTTAATGAAAACGGAGTTAGGGAACCTCAGAGTCACTAGACCTTGAAATTCACTTTCAGAAACTAATTTGCAGTAAATGCATGAGAAACATATTTAGACATGATAAACTTCCAGGCTGGTGCCAGGCAGGTGTGGAAGTTTATCTTGATTAACTCCTTTGTTTTAATTAATGCCAAAGAGCAAAGTGTGGGGATCTGGCATTGTGTCAGCAGGAGCCATTTGGAAGGGACTCAGGCATTCCAGCTCTCTGGATAAACTCAGCAGGACCATGCTCTGGAGGGCTCTGGAAGGCCTTCTAAACTGCATTTGCTTCTCTCCTTTCCTGTGCTGGATTTATTAACAATTAAGTCTACTGCTTCTTTAAAGGTGGCTTGCTGCTGGGATTCTCTTTACAGGTACAGAGTCAGGCAACCTGGCTCAAATCTCAACTATCATTTTCAGCCTGGATAATCTCAGGCAACTAATTTAACCTCTCTGAGCTTCAGTCTCCCTACCTATAAAATGAGGTCAGTCACCGTCTTCAAAGAGTTGTCTTGAAGAGCCAATGCATTCATGTAAGCAATACATTTAGAATCTGCCTAGCTTGTGGTAAGTTCTCTATGAGTACCCTATTATTTTACCAATCATCCTGTGCCAGAAATGGGTCAAAGAACCTAAGTTTTCTGTTTTTCTTGAACCATAATTTCCCCCATTTTAGAGATAAGAATAAGAAGAAATAAACATCAGTTGATTTGAGAGAAAAGAAGAAAAGTGCCCTGTGACCTTGACCTTATTTAAGAGCTGTCTAGAGGTTAGTAAATGCATATCCATATAATCCACTCTGAGGAAGGTTCATGAGTAGTTCTTGAAGTCTCTCTCTCTCTCTCTCTCTCTCTCTCTCTCTCTCTCTCTCTGTGTGTGTGTAAACGTGCTTGCCCCCGTGTGTGTGTGTGTGTGTGTGTGTGTGCGCGCGCGCACGCGCGCGCGCGGGTGTGTAAGCACACGCACATGCACATGTATGCATGTCCCCATGTGGGTGTGTGGAAACTAGAGGTAGATTGTTTGGGTGTCTTTTCTTGATCGCCTTACTTTTTAGACAGGATCTCACTGAACCTGAAACTTCCCTTCTCATTTTGTCTGAATTGGCTGGTCTGAGAGACCCCAGGATCTTCCTGTCTCTGCTCCCAACCCCCCAGTGCTGTGGTTACAGATCAATATACGGTTCCCTGCTTTTATTTGGATTCCTGGGACCCAAACTCAGGTCCTGATGTTTGTGAAACAAGTACTTTACCCACTGAGCCACCTCATCATCCCAGACTCCTGTAATCTTGATGGTTGTATTATAAAACCTAAGAGTTGTTCCACCTAGAGCAGTAAAATTATGACTCTCTTAGACACTCTCAGTGCCAAGGTGTTTTCTCTGGTTCCCATAAACTCCACATACTCCAAATCTCAGCTACCAGTGAGAAGAAAGGAGACTATTTTCTATTCTTCACATCCAGGGTCTATTTTTCAAATATTGAAATCTTTTTTTCTTTTCAAATCAGAGAAAATAAATTCAACCAGTAGTCACCCGTGTACTAACTCAAAATGCATTGAAGGAATTGGTTGGAACCCCAAATCCAACAGTCCTTCCTCATGAGGCACGATTTGGATCTTGTTCATGAGCCTATATTTACATCTTGCCAGGGCTCCCAGTATGTGAGATAAAAAGAATAAGTCACAGTGAGCAAGATTATAGCCATTTGTTTTGGAAGTGAGATGTTTCCGGAGAGTCAATTTATTAGCTCACTTAGTGTAAAGAAAGCTTCCTAGGAGGTAGTCAGGGCAGGGGTAATGCCCAAGAACTGGCTGATCCTAGGTCCAGCAGCACCTTCCCCTGGTTTGCAGAGTATGATCTACAACCAGTTTGTGCTAATTCCTTTTCTTCTCTACACTTAAGCTTCTACAGCTCTAAAATGAGACCTTTGAACTGTATCAGTTTTTCTAAGCCAAGAAACCCCTTTGTCAAATAAAATCCCATTTAAACATGAAACTGATTAAAGACCAGCTATCTCTTGGTTGAAGTGGGAGGTAGCAGACCTGGAACCTGTTTGTGAAAGACCTGCTAGAATTTCTTGCTGCGTTCGAATATTTTTGTTGTTATTTGGTAGAGTTGGGTGTCTCTGTGTGCTGACTAAGATTTCAACATTATAGGGCTATCCATAGGCATGAAAACAACTAGGGTTAGCCTAGAGGTTGAGGGGCTCCTTTGAAGTTACCATTCTTTCTGCATCAGGCAGGTAATGCTTAATGCTTGTCAGTTGCGTTCTTGTGCTTGAAGCATCTTGCCTCCCCAACAAAGGAAGGGGAATTTTACCTAAGAACTCAAGAGTGAAAGGAAACAAAGAAAAGTTAACAATGAAATTTAAACATTCTGCTCTTCTCAAATTATCTAAACTTTAATTTCTGTGGAGCAAATAAAAAGTTATAAAGATGAAATTAAGTAGTAATGGATAAGGAAAATGTGTTAAATATATGCAATGGAGTTTTACTCAGCCATAAGGGAGGAAATTACATTGTTTGCTAGAAAATAAATGGAACTAGAGGCCATCATGTTAAGTGGAATAAGCCAGTCTCACATGGATATAGAAGGTATGTTTTCTCTCATATATGAAATCTGGGATGAGAAAGGTATAAAGATAAAAGGGGGACTATTATGGATATGGAATAACAAAAAGGGGTGGGGATGAGGGTAAGAAAAAGTGATAGAGGGATGTATGTGATCATGCAATGTCATAAACATCTGTGGAAATGCCTTACTTTTTACAAATAATATATATTAATAAAAAAGAAATGGAATATTTCATAGTTGGTTTTCTTTCTTTCTTTTCATTGAAATTGAGCCAGTTAGATTACAAAAAAAAATGGAATAGCAGTTGATGAAGGAGACTGTAAAAATTTGTTCAGATGAATAAAGGGCATTAGGTAAGCATAGTAGGGCCATGAACAAAGGCTTAAAGAGCTAAATGTGTATAATGTAACTAGGGAAAAAAAAGGAATGCCCACTGTGTGTTTTGGCATTAGCCAGTATATACCAGTTGCTCCATATATATGTGGATACTTTCTAATTTGACAAAAGGGAAAGTTTGAAAAGAAGAAAATAAAGAGGGAGAAAGGGACAAGTTGAGCCTGGTGCTTATTTAATTTTATGCAACAAGATTCTATATTTTCTGGAAAACCAACAAGACACATGTTTGAATTTAGCTTTTTAAATTGCAAAGTTAAGTACATGTTATTTTGAATCCTGAGTCCAAACATTTGCTTGGTATTTTCCACACATCTTCACTCCAATTGGAGTGCATCAGAGTCCTGGTTTCTATGATGCTGGGCAGGCTTTCTGTAAATGCCGTCTGGTTTTCTTAAAATGCCACTGTGAGTATGGTATTGCAGGCTTAGGCAAAACAACAAAATTGACTTGGGCTGGAAGAAAGTGCTAGAAAACTTGAGTGGCCAAGAAAAAGACAGCATACCTGGGTCCTGGTTCCTTCAGTCGATTAGTGTACAATTTAGTGCTCTGTCAAGGAACACATGGCAAGGACAAGCTCTCAAATTCTGAAGTAGTAGCTCAATGAGATCAGTGGCTACATTGTTATTTTATTTTGTTTTTCCAGTATTTGTTATTCAACACACAGAAAGCAAAACATTATGTCCAGCAAATTAATCAGTGCCCTTAGGCTTTGTCCTTTCAATTAAATTCCACTGTGTTCTATTGTGTGACTGCACAGCTCTGTTTTATCATTGTGTGTCCTATTCCTTCTGCCTTTCATGTCTTTCTACTTATTTACTACTGAAAATGCCATTTACCCATCACAACTCAAAAAGAACATCTGACCCAGGAAGCATTCTCAGCACCTTTGTGTGTTCTCTTCTGTTGCCTCTGAATGTCTGTATCTAGTATGAAGCAAAGTACTTATACATCTGTCTTAAGTTTCTTGCTTTGAAAATAGGGGATCATGAGTAATAAAGACAACTGTAGTTTTAATACTTGATGCACTGCACAATAAACATTTGTTGGTTTGAACTGGTAAGTGTAGAATATTTAAATAAGTGCATGAGTAAATGATGAGAGGGTAATAATGAGAGCACTAATAAATACTAAGAGGTCTTAATAACTTCACATTTCCAGATAGCAGAGTGAAATATGAGAACAGGGGAAAGTGCTCTAGCCAACCAGAATCCATAATAAGAATTAAAGACTATGAAAAGCAAAGAAACACAGTGGATTTTAAAACTACTTCTCAGTGAGTTTTCTATTTCTCAGCATAGTTTACTTAGAAAATTAGAAATTCTACTTACAAGGGTGTGTGTGTGTGTGTGTGTGTGTGTGTGTGTGTGTGTGTGTATGTCTGAATGCTATAGCGTGGCTCTCTTAAGGCAGGCTTTTTGATGGACTTGTCAGAGTAAGATTTAGAGTTCTGGTTCTGAAAAGAACACCCTACCCTTAACTTACCATGTGGCCTTAATTGTACTCGATAATAATAAACAGAGCATGCAGAGTATAGTTTTTGTAAATTTTTTCTGCCTGTTATGAAGCAGGGTAATAAAATACATGCTGTTGTGTAAGATGTCTTTAAGCATTCAGCATCCAGAGATGAGTAATGATTACATCCCTCTTCTATTCCTAGCTGACTCCTTGTAGGGGGAATAAAGTCCTTTGCAGCCTTTGCCCAATGTCACTTATTACTGCCATTATAAATTGGAAACATTTTCTGCCATAAAATTCCCTGTGATGAATTGTACCATAGGCATTAGAGTTTTTTCATCGTTTTCTTCTTGATGAGCTAGCAAAATAAAGAGAATAAAACGGGTATATTCTTTTCTTTTGAAGAAATCCAATCTTCGCAAATGACCCCCTTAAGACTCTCAATGACTGTTTGTATGGATTCTGATCTTAAAAAATCACCCGGCTTGGGGGCTCGGGTGTATGTATTATCATGTGGTTACTTTATTATTGCACAATAGTCTATCTGAAAGTGATTTTGAGGATGACTTCATTAGCTGAACTATAGAAACCTGCCCTTAAATGATCTGAACATGGAAATTGAAAGAGAATTTAGGACTTTTACTCAAAACAATGCCATCCTGGGTCCCTTTTCCAATACATCACGCCTTGTTACCTTTACAGAGCTGTACCATTCATCGCTGACATTCTGTCTTCTTTTTAAGTTAGTCCCACATTTGAAATATAGTAATGCTTGGATATCCATTCTAAATACTAAGTAATAGGAACTACATAAGATGTATTTCTCATATCTAAACCCTGATAATTTTGTAGGAAACATGCTTATTTTGGGGGTGAAGTAAAAAGGAGTTAAAGCATTTGAATAACTTGTCTGAGGCAATATTGAAAATGAAGATAGAATTACAAACTGGTTTGTAATTTGTTTTCTGCTAAAATCAGTGCTTTTCTCTACCCAGCTGCCTCTACTATCCACACAATGGCAAAGGCCAAAAGGTGGCAGCTAATAGGATCACTTCTGTGTTGTTAAGTGATTATTCTTTTTCACATTTATTTTAAGTGTGACATGAAAAGGTGGGCTACTCATTTGTAGACTCCCAAAATGAATATGAGTAGTCAGATTTAAGATGTCTGTGCTCTAAGGCCCATAGTGAAAGATTCAGAAGATCCTCCCTGACCTGACCACACTAATTCTGTCTTTGACTCCAAACTCTACTTAATCCAGTGTAGTAAAGATGAAACAATGCCTAAAGCATCATGGGATTATCCCTTCACATGTCTCCCATTAGACAGTGAGCTCACTGAGTGCAGGGATCTGCTTTGGGTGATTTCTAAAGATCTCTATATATTTGAAGATAGAGTCTATTTGTGTATCTCTAATAGACCTGGACCTTACTATGTAGACTATGTTGGCCTTGAATTCATAGAGATTCTCATGCCTCTGCTTCCTAAGTGCTAGCTAGGATTAATGTGTGTGCTACCACACCCAGATTTTCACTTCTGCCAATCTTTATTGGGCTTATTCTGCCTGTTTGGATAGATGGGCAGATGGATGGAAGCTTTCAAGTTGAGAGAGTAGGATTTTTAAGGCCATCAGAATTTACAAGATAAGCAGATTGAGAAGAAGCAGCCAAGGAAATTGAGAGCAAGCACTTAGAAGAGGAAGAGGGCCAGCATCCTTGAAGCCAACAGTGGGGGCAATTTTAGAAGAGACTATTTAAAGGTTTCATACTCTCAAATAAATGAGAGTTAAGGCTAGAGAAATAACAGTCATAGATACTTCTGTGGATTAATATGTGTGAAATGAAAAGACAAGATATTCTGCTCACTTGGGTAGTATAAAAAGGAAATTATGAGCAGTTGTTAGACTTGAGCATATCTGTTAACTTCATAGGAAAAGCAAAGGTTAAGGCGAAAGGTGGAAAACATGAACCATGACCCAGCCAGCTATTAAGCCTCATTGGTCTCTGTTAATTTCTACATTTACCTGTGATGACAATCATACCAATTATCCATCTGAGCTTTGGTCTTAGCAGTTAGTCAGAGGCTTGTGATTTGTACAGCCTGTGAGAGATAAGGCTTCTGGACACCCCTAAGGGAGTATAATTATGACTTCTGTCCCTGAGCTTCAACAAGCAAAGGAATTCTCTCAACATGAAAAGCAAAACTCAGTGTTTGCATATACATACTCTCAACTCTAAATGCATGCACATATGCATGTGTGCACATACGTATGTATATAATATGTAACTGATAATTAAAGAAGAAGAGGTCTTAAATTTTCAAAGGAATGAGAGGAACATAGAGAAGAGTTGGAGAGGGAGGATGGAAATATTGTAAATACAGTACACGTGTGAACTTCTCAAAAAGAATAAAAATTTAAATTAAAAACTGCATTGTTTGCTGTAACTCTGCTCTCGTTAGTCTCTCTTATGGTCAAGAGAAGAATTGACAAAGGCTCTTCAGATATGCAACCAAATGTCTTCCTCCTGAGCTCTCAGTATGAAACAAAAGGCAGGTAAACAAGTGTGTGTGTGGTGGGGTGGGATTTAATTATTTCAGTAGTTACTTTATTCACTCGTCTGAAAGCTCTACCTGAGCTTATTTATATAACCCTGAATTGTCGGGATCTGAGAAGTGTTTTAGCAAAGATGAAAAGCAGAGATTGCAGCATATGAACAGATGGTCCACGGGATCTGACTGAAACCGAAGCTACCTCTGTGGTGAAATCTGCCCTCACAACTTCTCCCCTTGTGAGTTTCATATTAAATGTTTGCTTCGAGGCCTGGAGAACAGGTGGTATTACATTTGGAATTTTATGTATGTATATATGTATGTATATATATATGCAAATATCTATGGGGTTTTTGCTTTGGAAAAGTAATTTGATACATAAGAAAAAGCAACTAATAATAATAATAATAGGTCCTTAGCAACAGATAAACTACTATGTTCTACTGATTTGATTTTGGAAAAGTCACTGATTTTGCAAAATGGAGGCCTTTGTATCTTTTTTTTTTTTCAGAAAAAAATACTGAAGATGAAAATTTGAATGAAGTAGCTGATGCCTGCTACATAGTAGGCTTTCTTTATACCACTGGCATTAGTTATGTGTCCATGAATCTCATTTACAACTCATAATAATTCTGTGGGACTCAAGCACTGGAAATTACTGCCTATTTAGTAAAAAGGTATAAGTATATTTATGGGCCTCCAGCCCCAAAATGAAAATTCTTAATCTCTCAGGGTCAGCCAGAATGTGGCACACAGGCTTACACAGAACAGGAAGTAGATATTGTTCACATGTAGGGACTGCCAGTGCCTGAGAGTGCCAGGTTCTGATTCAAGTCTAGTGCAGGACTAACAGCCCAAAGATACAGGCTCCTGGTATGGACTCTTATCTGCCTCTTCCTGGCTAAAGCTGTCAGTCTCTTGTTGGCGTTCTTTCCTTCATACACTCTGGCTTCACTACAGAATCTATGTTTGGTTACTCTTTTATCTGCTCTCAACTCCCGGGTATGATTATGAACTACTGAGGCCTTTTTGAACAAAGTGTTTAGTTGACCTTCACAGGCACACAGTAAATACTCAGTAAATGGATGGGTGGATGAATATAATACATACTTTATAAAATGTGAACTGCTATTTGTAAGATCAACACCAGGGATTCACACTAAGACAGCCAGTGAGCTCCCCTGGACCTCTGTTGTTTAAGCCTCAGTAGATAAACGTTCAGGTTGCAAACTGGCCATGAGATAAGCCACAGCAACAAGGTCTGAGTAAGAAAGGACAGTGTGAGGTCATTTATTTCCCCTTCTCTGAAAAACCCTTGTAAAGATCCCATCTTTCATGCCACCTGAAACCCCTGTGAGAATTCCCAGGAATATAATACAGCATACTGGCCCCACCTGGGAGCCATTATCCTGTGTGAGATGACAGTCTGAAAAAAGACATGATTAACATACCTTCCCAGCTGTCATCAAAACTGCTGCTTTAATGGATTAATTAGCTCTCTGTGTTTTGGTGCTTGAATTGTTGGCCGGGCTGCCCAGCTAATCATAGGCTTCCGCAAGCATTCAAGGAGGGTAAGATAATAAGAAACAATAATGGGTAATATTAATCAATAGTCTATAACATGTCAGATAGCACACCCCTTAATGGATTGTCTTATTCTGAAAGCAACCTCTAACAGTGTGTATTATTATTTCTACTTTTGAAAGCAAACAAACAATGGTGATATAAAGACACAGAACTGGAATACTTAACTCCAGAGTCTGAGCTGAACCATTAGTCATATCCCCAGTATACAAATGAAGAAACAGGTCCAGGAATGAAATGGTTTGTGCACAGTTGATTGAATTAACTTGAACTTAAGTCTATCTCCTTCTAGCCTGTGCCTGTGTACAAAGTCAGGCCTTCATACAAAGTCAAGCAGGACCTTGTGCAGGTAGCTAGCAAGGCCTGAGAAATCAAAGTCCACGATTTCTTGGAGCAAGGCAAAGTCCCAGGTATAAAGTGACAGGGTACTGGCTGAGGTCTCAGTTGCAAGATAAAACACATTTTTAATTACTCTGGTTATACAAACAGAAGCAAAATGGTTAGCTGTAGATTGAGTAAATACTGCTTCCCTGATCCACCACCACAAGTCACTTACTATAGATGTTCTTTCTGCTTAACTTCCTGTCCCACACAAACCCTTCCCTTTTCCAATTCAATAAAGAAGGGAACAGAGAAATATGTGATTATAGAGTGCTTATTATTTTAAAGCACTTTTAGCATGTAATTTTTTGGTGATCTTCTAAACAAGTATAAAATAAGTAGAATTATTACTTCAATTTGAAATAAAGGTAAAAGAAATAATTTACCCCCAAATCACAAATATTATAAGTATTTAGGTTATGATTTTAAACCCAGATCTATAGTACTTAGTAACACTAATAAATACTTGTTGAATGAATGAGTTAACAATATCAGGATCTTTCAAGCATACCAAGTTCTGTTTTAGCATGCTTTATGACTGTGTGTCTTGGCATTGGAGGTACACTGGAATATTTGCAAAGCTGCTAAAAACTTCAGTTGCCCTCTTCCTCCTCCACTGAGTCAGAATCTACGTCCAGACTTTGGTATTTTTAACAGTGTGTCAGATTATTCTCAGCAATAGCTGGTGTTGAGGATCACTGATCTTTAAAGGATAAAAATCTCTCCGCCCTGATGGAAGTAGGTGTGCAGAGTTTATAAGTGCTGTCTAGTGATGCCTCTTCCTAGGCTAAGTGGGCTGTGAAAAAGAAATCCAGACACTCTTAGCCTCTGGAATTTTGTTCTGCTTGGATGTTATTCCCAGGCTTCTCTTGTGAACCTAGTGGAACTGTAGCATATTTGTTTGTCTTGCCCTCTGACTCCTACTAGGTCCAGTCCAGAACCTTCCAGAGTAAATTCTTCTAACTGGATGACAGCCCCACACAGTGATGCCCAGAGCTTGCTGGGATGGATGCTATGGTACCCCATCCCCCAGTTCTCTGCCCACTCTGAGCCCACGCTTTGAGCTCGCTGTCACCATATAGTTTACTTCTGCCAATAAACAACTTGCCCTTGGTCTCTCTTGCTCCCTCTCGGAGAGTCTAACAGTCTGTGTTTTGACTTCTTGGTCTCCTGTCTGTGACAAAGATGGATATTGTGAAAAATCAATTGCCTGGGTCAAGGAGAAAATATTGATTCAGATAACAGAGCTGATGCTCCAAGTGAATCGGAGAGTGAGAGTGATAAAAATGACTGGCGTTTCAGGGGTTGGCTCTGACGCTTCAGTGATTTATGCTCAAGAGACAAGCTTCTGAGATTCTTTTCTCCTGTTGAATATGTGGCCCTTTGGGGGAGTCATTTTGCCTCTAATTCCTTTCTCTCACTGCAATGCTTTGAGAATTTCTCCAAGAAATGATGCTGGAAGAATTGCACACTATTCATTAATGGCATTTCTTGTTATTGTCATAAAATGCCTAAAAGAACCTAAGTGAAGAACTGTTTATTTTGCCTCATGCTTCGAGAGAGTCTATCTTGGTGAGAGAAGCACATGGTGTTGGTGGCCCTGCATCTTTGGGAGTAGAAGGATGAGGCTGCTTTCTTTATCTGGAGCGGTTGAGAAGCAGAGATATCACACAGGAATTGGGACCTGGCTAAAAACCAAAGGGCCTGCCTCCCAAGTGACCATTGTTGCAGCTAAATTATACCTCCTAAAGGTTCCACAAGCATCCCTCCCCAACAATACATAGACAGATCTGCCCAGGGGCAAAGAGCAACAGTACATTGAGCTGCCTCAGTCCCCATTTTCCAGATCAGGTCCTGGCAGAGAAGCAGTGTCCTTGAATGTGGGTTTATATATGAGTAGACACTAAAGCATTTACCAAAGATTTCAATAGTTATTTTATGTATGACCCATATTGACTAGACACACAGAATAATTCTGATTTTAAAATGATTTGCAAGCACTTCAATATCCCAGGCCCTGAGTATACTATTAAAAGCTATCATTCATTGGAAGAAATTCTTTCCCTCAAAAAATTATAATTGATAGAAAAAACAAACCTAAACTAATGAATATGGTATGTGTACTTGGTCAGTGTTATAGAATGGCACAAGATATCATGGGGACCATGGAAGTATAGTCTAACCCAGCCCTGGGAGAACATGAAGGAGGTGTAATAGAGACACAAGCAAAGACAACAACGGTTTCTTGAGGCACAGATGGTTGAGTATTTAAAACTAAATAGAAGTGGTGTCCAAGTGGCTGTAAGAAAATGCTAGCTGCTTAATAAACCATAAAACATCAGTAACTTAATTCAAGGAAAGTTCATTTCTCAATTATGCATTCCCTTGACAGGGCTGTATTTAATGACTTGAGTAGTACCCGAGGGCCCTGGGGAATAGGACTTCTCTCCATATAAACAGGTTGATTTTTAAAGTTACAAAACTCATAGACTAATTATAGTAGTTTATCCAATAAAATTTATAATGCTATTGAGAGATGAAGAAGTAGTATGTTCTTTATTTTCTAATCATGCATGTAGAGATTCTTCATAATGTCTAGGTACTGTCTCTTCCTGTGAATCTCCAGGAACCTGTTGTGTGATACTTTGTTTGTGTTCTGACAAATAAAGCTTGCCTGGGGATCAGAGGGTGGAGCTAGCCACTAGTTAACCATAGAGGCCTGGCAGTGGTGGCACACACCTTTAATCCCAACACTTGGGAGGAGGAAGCAGGAAGTTCAGGAGTTCAAAGCCACCCTGGGCTACATGAGATTGAACCAGTCTAAAAGAGAAAAAGAGCTGGTGGTGGTGCACACCTTTAATCCCAGCACTCAGGAGGTGGAGACCAGAATATAAAGTGGGTAGAGACAGGATCTCACCGCCCCCCATTTAGTCTGAGAATTCGATTCATAGAGATAAGTTTCTAGTGGCTGCTTCTCTGCTTCTCTGATCTCCAGGCAAGCTTTATTTGTCAGAACACAAACAAAATCTACACAACAGGAACCATCTTTTTGCATGTTTGTAAAATGTGTGACTCTTGCCTAATTCTATAGTTCTCACTACAAGGAAAAAAGTAGCAACATTATTATAAATAATAATGTCATGATTTTTGAGGATTTATTAAAAATGAAAGCAATGTCTATCTTTCTACATCTGAAATTCCATAATCCCATTTACTTAGTACTCATTAAATCAATGCCAGTGCTTCTGCCTTGTCTATCAAGAATAGCATCTTATGGGATTTCCCCAATGTTGGTATTGTGTGTTGCTAATGGTGACCAGAAATTCAAGTCTTCCTCAGATATGCAGGAAAAGTAATCAGCTCATTTCAAATTGTGGTAAACTTACTCTTAAAAATTTTATAGTATAAAGCAACACACTTTTCCAATCCTTCTGAGCTCTTTAGACCTCACTCACTGCATGAATAGAATGTGAATTCATTCATTGCTGATGACATCCCTGACTTTGACATACAACACAAAGCAGGAGATACGTGTGGAATGAAGGGGGGTGATTTCATCAATGAAAGGATTGCCTATCCTTTGATCATCACAATTTGAAAGTAAGCTAGGACAGCCACACAGAGAGTTCCTGTTGGCATTATAAAGGCCTCAAAAGCTCTCAGAGAAATGCAGGGCCTTTTGGAATGAAGTTGTCTTATACCAACAGTACAGGTTAAAGTGAGAGCTAAAAAAGAACCCACATACCTGTAACAGACATACCATACAGACAGATGTCGTAGTGGACTATACAGCCTGTAGCCCACATCGCTGAACTTGTTCTGTCAGTCAGTCCCATCTTGCAGTTATGAAGCATGTCAGCCAATGGAAAGAGTCCTCACTAGACTGTCCTTCTGGAGGACTCTAAACATGAGTCTACTCCTTTGGGCATCGGGTATATCCTACACATGGGATGGGGCAGGCCTTATAACTTATGAGACCTAGGACAAAACAAAAATAAAATATGGATTCCTTTGTTAAAAATGATTATTAAGAACTTCAAGATGGTGACAGCAGAGCATTGAACCAAACATAGAAGTGGGGTGTGGTGGAATATAACTGTAATCCTAGCATTTCTGAAGCTGAGGTAGGAGGCTCTCAATTTTAGTACATAGAGACACTCTTTGAGAGAAAGGAAGAAAGGGAGGGAGGGAAGGGGAAGAGAGGAAAGGAGGAAGAGAATAGGGAGGGAGGAGGCACAATAGAGCACAGGGGGTTAGAGAACACTCTTGGGGGAGGGTAGAGGGGGAGGGATAAATAACATTGCTGGCACTGACCAGTCCCAGACACTAAGGGGTTCTAGAAATTTTCAAGGAGTGTATTTTAAAACTTCAGAGCCCTGGATATGGGGGTGGATCAGACTATGACTCCTTTCTTGACAGTTCTAATGACTATACTAATAATAATTCAGAGACAAGATTCTTTATCTCCTAGATTTCTTCTATCTCCTAGAGCCTTGGTGTCACCTGCATGCAGAACAAAAGCAGGTATCTTAGCTAGGGTTTCTATTACTGTGATGAAACCATGACCAAAGCAACTTGAGGAATAAAGGGTTTATTCAACTTATACTTCCACATCACAGTTCATCATCAAAGGAAGTCAGGACAGGAACTCAAACAGGATAGGAACCTGGAGGCAGGAGTTTATGTAGAGGCCATGAAGGGGTGCTACTTACTGGTTTGCTTCTCATGGCTTGCACACTCTCCTCTTTGATGGAAATAAGGACCATCAGCCCAGGGATTGCACCACCCACAATGTGCTGGGCCCTCCCACAGTAGTCACTAATTAAGAAAATGCCTTAAAAGCCTGCCTACAACCTGATCTTATGGAAGCATTTTCTTAATTGGGGTTCCCTCCTCTCAAATGACTTTAGCTTGTGTCAAGTTGACATAAAACTATCCAGCACAGTAGGGTAGAGTGTAGAGGTTCTGATATGTGAGAATTCATTGTGGGGCAGCTCTTAAAATCATATACATCACTACTAAACATATTTCATTGACTGTAACCTATTGAAATGATTACATATAATTGTTATGGGGCTCAGGGAATTCGGTCTCTGCTTAAAAAGATACTTCTCAATGACAGCTCTGTGCTGTGGTGGCAGAAAACATTTGTTAGAAACTTTGCCTTTCTCAAGTGGAATCACAGAGCAGAAATGCATTTGCAAGTAAATGGGTAGTATAAGCAAATACCCTTCAGCTGTAAGCAAGTACCATTAGGACAGAGAGAATGAAGAAGACAGTGAGGAAAACAAGAGTGCAGAAGTCATTAGGCATTAGGTTGTAGAGACTGGCCATCAAGTGAAGGAGTCTAAAGTCTATGCTGCAGTAAAATGTAGAATAACTGAAGGGTTTTGAGCAAGAGAGTGGTGTGGTCATGGTTGCATGGGAAAGCGCTCACATTTCAGGCTGTGATGAATTGAAAGCAATAGTTGGAATCAGTTAGTTCATGAATTGGAAAGCAATCAAAATGACCCAGGTGTGAGATGTTTTGTCAGCCAGGACTATGTTAAACACATATCATAGAATACAGCCCATATTATTCATACCATGTATACAACCTTTGGGGAGGCTGAGGAGCATAAGACCAGGAAAAAGCTATGGCCCAGTCTTGTTGGACATGAAAAGAAATGAGTGTTGGCCGGGCATTGGTGGCACACGCCTTTAATCCCAGCACTTGGGAGGCAGAGCCATGCGGATCTCTGTGAATTCGAGGCCAGCCTGGGCTACCAAGTGAGCTCCAGGAAAGGTGCAAAGCTACAAAGAGAAACCTGTCTTGAAAAAACCAAAAAAAAAAAAAAAGAAAGAAAAAGAAATGAGTGTTAAATGAAGACAAAAAGCAATGGGAAGTCATCCACTGGTGATAAGAGTGGCATAAATCACTACAACCCCTATGTAAAGCAAAATATGCTTCAATCCTACTAGCTATGCATTCCATTTCAAGAGAATACATATGGACAATAGTCAGAATTTTCCTGGCGTGCTTTCAGAATGTAAGCATAGATGCAGTTGGCCAGTTCATACACATGACACTTTTTGTAAAAACTGAAACATGATTAGACCTACAACTATAATATAGCTATGTAGGCTCACTGGTAGTTGGTTCAATCTCTGTGAGCCTCTATGAGTCTAGGTTAGGAACTTTGGCAAGGTTCCAAAAGTGGACTATAGAATGAGAAAGCGTTCTTTAGGTTGAGACATACAACATGGTGTTGTTTATACACACTTTGAAGGCATAAGTGTTCTGTGTTGCTTATACTTCTGCAAATGCATTAGTAACAACACAAAACTCAGAGGAATGGTGGTTTTCAGGGCAATTATGGAAGGAAGTATGCATTTTAAACATGGAGGTTTAGCTCTTATCTGTAATGTTTTATTTCTTTAAAACACATGAGCAGGGCTGGCAAGATGGCACTGTGAGCAAAAAGTGTTTGCACCAAGGCTGATAATCTGAAAGTTCAGTCCCTGGAATCTTGTGGAGGGAGAGAGAACGCTGACAGGTTGCCCTCTTTCCTTGACACGTGTGGCATGGCATTCATGTACCAGCACACATGTACACACACACACACACACACACACACACACACACATCATAGACTCACACAATAATCATAATAGTTATTTTAAATGAATCATATAGTAAAATATTTAAAATTGATAGAGTAATTTACTATTCATTATGTTAATCTCTGTGTTTTTTATATATTTGAATTTTGTAAATTAAATATTTAAGCTGGGTTGTTGCTCATGCCATATATATATATATATATATATATATATATATATATATATATATATACAAATCCTGGCTGCAGTTTTCTGTCCTTCCTCTCCTCCCAGTCCTCCCCCAACCTCCCTTCTGTTCCTACCCCTCAATCCACTCCTCCTCTATTTCTGTTTATGAAAGGGAAGGTGTCCCATGAATATCAATAAAACATGCCATATCAAGTTGCAATAAGATTAAGCATCTCCCCATGTATTAAGGCTGGGCCAGTGACCCAGTATGAGGAGTGTAGTCCAAAAATCCAGTAAAAGAATCAGAGACAACCCCTGTTTCCACACTTAGAAGTCCCACAAGAGGATCAAGCTACACAACAGTAACATATATGCAGAGTGCCTAGGTCAGTCCTATGTAGGCTCACTGGTGGTTGGCTCCATCTCTGTGAGCCTCTATGAGCCCGGGTTAGTTTATTCTGTGAGTTTTCTTGTGGTTTCCTTGACCCCTCTGGCTTCTACAATTCTTTCTCTCCATCTTCTGCAGGATTCCCTGAACTCCACCCAATGTTTGGCTGTGAGTCTGCCTTTGTTTCCATCAGGTGCTGGATGAAGCCTCTCCGCTGACAATTGGTCTAGGCATCTATCTGGTTACAGGAGATGGCCAGTTCAGGCTACATATCTACTATTGCTAGGAGTCTTAGCTAGGGTCATTCTTGTAAATTCCTGGGAGATTCCCTTGTGCCAGGTTTTTACTTGACCCCAAAATGCACCCTCTTCCCAGTAGTCTCTTTCAGTACTCCCCTCACCCTCCCCACCCCCCACCAACCTGATCACTCATATTCCCATCCCACCCGCCCTCAGTCCATGCTAAAAATTCTTCCATTTCTCCTTCCCAGGGAGATCCAGGAGTCCCCCCATGAACCCTTCTTATTATCTAGTCTCTCTGGGTCTGTGGATTGTAGCATAGTTATCCTTTATTTTACAGCTAATATCCACTTATGTGTAAGTACATACCATGTTTGTCTTTCTCTGTCTATGTTATCTCACTCAGGATGAATTTTTTTTTGTTCCATCCATTTGCCTTCAAATTTCCTGGAGTCCTTGTTTTTAACAGTTGAAATACTAGCACTTGGGAGGCAGTGGCAGGAGGATCTCTGTGAGTTTGAGGCCAGGCTGGTCTACAAAGTGAGTTCCAGGACAGCCAGGGCTGTTACACAGAGAAACCCTGTCTTGAAACGCCCCCCCCAAAGTATTTAAAATTATAAATAAATATGGTGACATAAGTGTGTGATGTCTTTAGCAATAGTCTTGCCATTAGGTTGTGGAAGTAACCAATAGTATTGGTAATATTATATAAGGTTTAGGGGGTTCTGTAAGTCCTCCTTCTTTAGCCAACAACTCAAAAAAAAATGTAACCCATTCCTGGTACTGGGGGTTTTAATTGGTAGCATATGATGTCTAGTTGGACTGTTGTTTCCCCCATTAAACAGCAACTTCATTAAAACTCCTAAATATATAAATATTTCAGGAAGCTCCTAAAGTAGTAGGTTTTCACGTGACTTTTCAAAGGGTCTTTCATAGTAGTCATTCCTCCCCATATTCCCTCCTTTATACTACTCTTCCATCCCCTCTTCATTTATACCTCCTGTTATAATTTCTACTTTATCCCTTTATAGCAATATATTGCATTTCCTCTTCCTTGGAACTGGAAGAGAAAAGTAATGATCTCACCCGGCTACAGACTCCACAATAGTGACATGCCTGAAAGAGATTCCCGCTTGTGAAATAGTGAAACAAATGTGGTGGGAGTGACCAGCCACTTCTTGATCAGATTTAAAGCCTGCTCCGTGAGATAAAAACCCATACCTGACACTGTTGATGTGGCCAAGAACTAGAGATGAGATAGATCACAGGCCCTAGGGGAAAACCTACTGCTATTATTCTGCTAAATGAACATAGCAATAAAATGACTCTTAGTGACATATTTTCTATACCTATAGATCAGTACATAGCTCACCCCCACATCAGAGAACCTTCTTCTTGCAGTAGATGGTAATTAACACAGAGACCCACAACTGGACACTGTGTAGAGAATACTTAGCCCTAAGTGGAACATCTTTATCATACCCTCTTCTCAAGGCTCAGAGATCTATGAGGGAGAAGAGGAAGGATTTTAAGAGCCATAGTGGTAGATAACTCCATGAAAACAGCATCTTCCAGACACAACAGGGTTGATACATATATGAAGTCACAGACATTAAGAAAGCACACACAAGATCTCTACAAGTTCAAACCAGACAAAATCTCAGCATAGAAAAGGGAAAGTGGACACAATGTCTCATCCCTAGCCAATAAGCTATTTGCAAGGATAGCTGTTGGGAGAGGGGAAATCAATTTTCTTCAATGAAGTAACACCGAGTATATCAACCACACTCCAGGGCAGTCCTCATGCTCAGTAGTTTGCCGAGACAACTTAGACTCTATGTTTTGTTTTTTGTGTGTGTACACTTTTTTGTTTTGTTTTGATGGGTTTTTAAAATATGTATTTATTTATGTATAAGGATATTTGGTATGCATATTTGTCTGTGTACCATATGCATCCCTGATGTCCATAAAGGCTGGAATTGGGCATTAGATCACATGGGACTGGAGTTACAGGCAGTTGTGAGCCTGAGTCCTCTGGAAGAGCAGCCAGTGCTCTTAACCTCGGAACCATATCTCCAACACAATTTTTGGTTTTTCCTTAAGAGGGAGAAAGAATATGAAGTTGGGTAGGTAGAAGGGGAAAGGATTTGGGAGGAGTTGTGGGAGGGGGAGGAGTATGATCATAATATATTATATGAAATTCTTCAAAAATTAAAACATTAAAAAATATAAATAAGTAAGTTCACCTGATCTTTGAAGCTTCAGTCCTAGCAAACAAATCATTTTATACCCTATCAGCCACTTGTGAATCATTATTGTATCATGCTGTTGGATTTGTTTCTCCCTACCTGCTACACATATCCAATGAGCTAGGACTATATATTCTTCATTTCTACACCTGTAGGCTCAACTCAGATCCTAAAGCAGATGAAGTTGTATGTTGATGTTTATAAATGGTTGAGCCAATAAATAAGTCTAAGTTTTGTAGAAATTATGAAGCATTTTCTTCCTTTCCTTGACTTCTTATAGCTTCTGGTCTTTCCCAGGCTGTGTACTCCCTGGAGAGGTTTTCATTGATGTTGCTATGGTTGTTCAGTGGAGTTTTCTTATTGTTATTTGAAAAGGTCTTACTCTGTGGTTGAGGCTGGTCTTAAGCAGTCATCTTGTTTCAGCCTCCTGAGTGCTCAGATTACAAGTGTGGGCCATCATGCCCAATTGTAATTACTTTTTTAATTGGGAAAATTTTGTTACAGATAAGAGGTACCTTTAAATATTTATAAAAGAATATTACTTTGGTGACAGAAAGCCATTAACTAGTTTTAGTGTAACTTAAAATGTGGTAGTTACCTGAAACAAAGCAAATTTTCTATTGCTATTAGCACTGAGTTTAAGAACACTTGGATTTGTGGGTCTGTCTTCCTAAGAAAGGGAGTTAGATCATCTTGAGATACTCACATCACCAGGGAGGCTACCTGGAAAACAGGACCCCAAGAAAGACACGGGGATCGCCCAATGATGGAAAAATGGATGAGATCTTCATGACAGCCTGGACATGAGTGGGGGAAATGAAGGGCGAGGGTCGAGGGAAAGAGAGCTTGGGGGAGCGGGAGATCCCAGCTGGATCAAGAACAGACAGGGAGAACAAGAAATAGGAGACCATGATAAATGAAGACCACATGAGAATAGGAAGAAACAAAGTGCTAGAGAGGCCCACAGAAATCCACAAAGATACCCCCACAATAGACTGCTGGCAATGGTCGAGAGACAGCCCAAACTGACCTACTCTAGTGATGGGATGGCCAAACACCCTAATTGTCGTGCTAGAAACCCCATCCAATGACTGAGGGATCTGGATGCAGAGATCCACGGCTAGGCCCCGGATGGAGGCTCCCGGGTGGAGCTCCGGGAGTCCAGTTAGTGAGAAAGAGGAGGGTTTGTATGAGCGAGAATTGTTGAGACCAAGGTTGGATAAAGCACAGGGACAAATAGCCAAACAAATGGAAACCCATGAACTATGAACCAATGGCTAAGAGGCCCCCAACTGGATCAGGCCCTGTGAATGGGTGAGACAGTTGATTGTCTTGATCTGTTTGGGAGGCATCCAGGCAGTGGGACCGGGTCCTGTGCTCATTGCATGAGTTGGCTGTTTGAAACCTGGGGCTTATGCAGGGTCGCTTGGCTCAGGCTGGGAGGAGGGGACTGGCCCTGCCTGGACTGAGTCTACCAGGTTGATCTCAGTCCTCCAGAGAGGCTTTGCCCTGGAGGAGGTGGGAATGGGGTGTGGGCTGGGGGGAAGGGGAGGGAGGGGGAGGGGGGAAGAACAAGGGAATCCGTGGCTGATATGTAGAACTGAAGTGTATTGTAAAATAAAATAAAAGAAAAAAAAAGATATAAATGTAAAAAAAAAATAGCTGATGTGCTTGGGTAATAGAAAGGTGCCACCAGAAGCCAGGTGGTGGTGGCACACACCTTTAATCCCTGCACTTGGGAGGCAGGGGCAGGTGGATTTCTGTGACTGAGGCCAGCCTGGTCTACAGAACGAGTTCCAGGATAGGCTCCAAAGCTACATAGAGAAACCTTGTCTTGAAAAAAAAAGGAAAAAAGGAAGAAAGGTGCCATCAGTATGTGTGTGCACCTCACCCTAAATCCAAGGAGAGTTCCCCACTGGCTGAGCTCTGTGCTCTTTCAGGAATTCTGAGAAGCTTGTTCTTAGGAGAAAGAAAAAGGCAGGGAATCCGCTTTGAAGAGAAGGGTGAGACAAGCAGTAGGATAGGGATAATGTCTGAGGACTGGTCTTTTTTTTCCTCCCTTTGCACAAAACAAGGGAAGGTCAGCTCCAATTAAAGAGCCAGGGTCAGGGCAGACATCCACCAGTGAGGTCACAATCTGGCAAGGTAGTAATAATAGTTAGTGATTAATGACTCCCAGCTTCTGTTTACTGAGGACAAACTCTGGCTGTGCTGTGCTGTTTGCTGGGTCTTTGCACCTGTTATGTTCCTCACAGCGTTCACTCCATTTCACTGATGAAGAATCACACTCAAGGAGGTTAAACCTTCTTCCAAGGGTCACTTAGCCAGAGGCATAGCTGAATTTTAAATCTGGTCCTGCCTAGCTTGCTTAAATTACAGTTAAACAAAGAGGCATACAAAACTGTTGAGTAAGAAAGAACCTCCGAGGAAGAGTTAATGCAATGAAAGGAACAAAGAGGAGAAATTCGTCACTGGATTTCAGGCTTCAGCCTTCATTTACCTTCCCATCTGCTTCACCTTTACTCTGGGAATGAGGGCAACAGATGCATAAAATAAAGATTTAGGTCCAAAGCTCAATGACACCGCCATCCATGCAGAGTGTCCACTTTGAAAACTACTACTGTGATTAGAAATATCTAATATCCCTCCCAGCTCAGGGCCAGAAAGAAGACCAGGCAAGGGCGCTCTGGAAAGTTTAGAAGAGGAGGGGTGTGCGCCACCATTGAAGAATATGTGGAGCTCTGCACTCAGGGGTGCAGTAGGAAAAACACAGGCCAATTCTGGATCCTCACTTCCCCCTTAATAGTTCTGTACCCCTAGCTACTCCACTTGGCATCACTTAATCTTGCTTTCCTTGTTTTTAAAGTGAAGGTAATACTAACATATAACACACATAATAAATAGGTATATATTATTTGTGTTGGTACTATGCATTTCCTGCTGATTCCTTAAAGCTGGAGCTATTTTTACCCTCTAAAATGTGTTTGCCTTCCAGGTATGTGATATACTAATCTTTAGGACAGCATAGTTTTCCCTGTCTTGGAGTAATGTATTTGAGAAGGGAGAAGGAGGGAGCAGGGCAGTAGTAGATGATCAGATGGAAAGTGTCACAGTACATTTCACATAATAGTTATGGAGATTCATGATTCCATTGTATTAACCACATATTTTAGAGCTGGAGATCCAAAGCTCAACTGTAACTCTCTCCGTATAGGGTGACCACTTGGCAAAAACTATGAGCAAGCTTAATAAAAATAGTTGTCTTAAATATTCCTCCAAACTCCGACAGAAGCTTAGAAGAGCCACCTTCTACAGCCACACTGATAATGTGTTCATGAATTAATGCAGTAGCACCTACCCACATGATATCTCATGAGGTCCTCACAATCTGTAATTCCCGATGGATCACAGAATGTGCCTGTGTGTCTTGGGCAGGTCACTTCCTCACTGAGGCTCTTCACACTGCCTGGCACTGTAAAAGAGTAATAACATTCAACAAAAGCTTGTTTAATAGAATATAAGTACATAGAGATGCTATTGGAGTTAAACTTGATCATGTGTAGAGAACTACACTCATATTTTGCTAACAACTTACAGTATTGAATAAACTTGGGTGGAAGTTGAGGTATATTCCTGGTTGTGGGGGGTAGGGGAGTGCTTAACCTACAGAGTAGGTTTCCAAGGGTTTAAGAGTGTAAGATTAGTCTCTGCTCCCAAAGGACAAGAGGAGAAGTATCAGGAGAGGAAATAGAAGTGCAAATCAAGAAACTTAGGCATAAGCCCAGTTCTGGATCTGAGTATAGACAGAGAAAGAAGAATGTGGCACAGTGGATACAAATGTCTGGAGCCGCTTAAGGATGCTGCTTAGGACAGTGGAACTAAGTGCTGTACCTATGGTTGATCCACTGAAGATCCTCCAACTAGCTGTCTGTGTTTTGATGTTTCAAAAGCCAGCAATTAAATTGGAACCCAGTTCTCATCTTACCTCATTTAATCAGGCTATCCATCTTTGAGCAAGGCTGGATTTAGGAAAATGCCAAGCACGTTGTTCCTGCTCTGAGCCAACTCCCATGCAGCAGCCTGTCTCTCTAGAAGGTGTCTACAGTGCAGGCTAAATTTATGATTCCTCTCGGGGAGTCTTAAATAGTACATGGTGGCCTTTTTGTCTACCCATACAGCATTATTAATACCTCCTCAGAGCTTAGAGTCAGATGGGTGGAAGTCTGTGCAACTGAAAGAAGAAAAGAAACTCACCTTCACAGAGCATCTGCTAGGTTCCAAGCACTGGAAGTCGGTGCACAGTGTCTTCCATCTTAATGCATGTTTACCATGTCTGGCTGCCCAGTCTCCTTCCAAAACTTTTATTCTTGATTCCTTCTGCCTTAAGGTAGAAGTTGGAAAACTCACTTGCCCAGCCTCCCAGCGCACTGGGGTGTTATCTAAGCTCTACCAGTCAGACACATCCATACAGGAAGTCTATTCTGACTCAGGCAAATGTGAGGCCTAGGCAGTGTAATCAGCCTTGAGTCCCTGGCTAGAAATGCCATTAGTGCAGGCAGCACAGTAGTTTCTATAAAATTGAATTGGCAGCATAAACATGATACCAGTGTGAACTTTTATACAGAATACTCAGTGGTAAGGCAGCTATACCTTTCTTATCAGAAGCTCTGCAGCATGATTTCAGGTATGAAGCTTAGCCCCAAATCTGGTTATTGAACCTTCAACTCATTGTGTGAACTACTAAGATTACATTCATAAATTCTCCTCAAGGTTAATCAGTTAGACTGCTTCTATCACCAGCAATTCAGAAATGATCATTCATTTATCTCTCAGGCAGTCCTCATACATCCTACTCAGGAAGAATTTCTATACATATTTACATACATCCAAATGTCTAAAAACCTAAAGAGCTCACTGAAGTTTCCACAACCTGGTATCCATCCAACTCCAAAGTCCATCAATCTCCATTTGTATCGTAGTCCTTTACCTTAGAGCTGTCTAGAAGACAGCTCATAGGAATGACAGGATAGTGATCTCATCTCTGCCGCATTTTTCTTGTGTGCTCCAATAAGGTAAGAATTTATTCCTTCATTCATCTCCTTACTCTTGAACCTTGATTCTAGCCTCTAAGGGGATTTCAATGATCACCCTATTTACCTAGCTTTGCTCATTTTCTATTACATCACTCTATTTTATTTCCTTTAAATTTAAATTATTATCTGATATAATCTTGCCCTTTTTCTGTAGTGGTTGGTTATCCTCTACTTCCTGTTAGAATGGATATTTCATAAGGCATGCTTTATCTTGCCCAAGCTTGTATCTCTGGTGTCTAGCTTGGTACCTGGCATTTAGTAGATCACCAAAGTATGTTTACTGAGTGGATGAATAAACAAATGGAAAGGATAAATGAATGTAATTGGTGTCTACTCAAATCATTCTCTACATTTAGTGTGCCCTTGTCTCAGTAATAGTATTATTGGTTTCTTAATTTTCACTCAACAAAATTATCCTTAGTAATGGCCTTTAGAATCAGTTTTCAAGATACAAAGCTCTGGAATTAGATAAACCTTAGCTTCATTCTAGATTCTTCCATTTACTCTTACATGACCCTGGAAATTATCTAGGTTTTCTTTTCTGACCTTTAACATTAAAGATAATAAATGTTTCCTCATAAGGCCATTACCAGGGTGGACATTATAGAACGTGCCTTCTCAGTCCTTCTCAGGCTTATCCTACTTGGTCAACAAATCTGGTAAAAAAAAAAAAAAAGTGGAGCACAATTGAGATGCTGTTTTAGCTTATTAACAACTAAGTCTACTGTGACAAAGTACCACTGGATGGATAATTTATATATAACATAAATGTGGGACACAGTTATGGAAGCTGGAAATCTGGAACCAAGTGTCAGTGTGGATGGGCAATGGTAAGCACACACTACTGGGTTATGGATTGCCATTTAATATTCATGTGACCAAAAGAGAGTGAGAAGGCTCTCTTGAGGTCTCTTCTACCGGGAAATAATCCATCCAGGAGTATTCTATACTCCCCCAAAGCCCCACTTTCTATCTATCATTGTACCAATGGTAGGATTTCAAAGCATACACTTTGGGGAGCACCAGCATCTAGTATGTTGTCCTACAGTGTTTTTTTCCATGAATGGATTTGGCAAAGCACAGTAGCTTCTCCTCCAACTTTTATTGCATGCGGTTGGTGTAGTTAACATTTTATAAACCCCCAAAATCTCACCACAGAAACTGTTCTTGCCAGATACAAAGGCATGTCACGATGCACAGCTGTCCAGCTTCCCTGTGCTTTTGTCCACCATGCCAGTCCATATGGATTGTTCTTGCTGTGAACTAGTAAGAGCTAGAGTTGAATCTAGTCTCAGCTCTGAAACCAGCATCTGTGTTATTTTGCTCTATTTGCTTCTATTTATTTCTCTTCAGGACTAAATTAAATACACACACACACACACACACACACACACACACACACACACACACCTTATATAATGTGGCATTGCCTAGACTTTCTATCTGAATTTTTCATATCCTTAAGAAAATGACATTAGACAATGTCATGTAGTAACTCTGAGTACAAAGTTACAATTTGAGGGATTGTAAATATTGAGAGTAGATATACTAAAGAGATAGGCTGAAGTAAGATAGGGGTCAGTGAGAAAGGTTTACTCCCCACAAAACACTCCAAAAGCAGCAAGATAGGGAGGGTTGTAGTGTGTGGCTAAAGCACATGGTCTGTTGGGTAGTAGAAAGTCCTCAGGTCACCTTAATCAGCAAACACAGCCTTAGTCCAATAACTAAAATTTAGGCACAGTGGATAATATCAATTATATCCTGGCCAGGAGACCAGAAAAGGGAGCTGAAATTTCTGAAATGGGTCCTAATGAATCCTTACTGATGTCATTTGGCCCTGGCTGGCTGCTTTGAAGGCAGAAGCCTTTCTCATACACTCATTTACAACATAGTATTCTGAAAGCAGGTTTTTGTTGTTCATGCAGAACTCTGAAGATATATCTAAGGATAAAATATAGTTCCATTCACAGGAAGTTCATAGTGTTTACACAGTACTTATGTTTGTCTAGTTGGTGACCCTGGGCAAGTTACTTAATCTACTTGTGCCTCGGGTTCCTCATTTATTAAAATAAGAACAGTAACATTGCTTTTCTCGAAGGTTAAATGTGTTATTTTGTGTGTTGTTTTGTAGCCAATAACACATCAGTATAGCACCCAGACTCTGAGGCTGAGGGTTCATAAAACCAGCTTTAATTTTGTCTCCTACCAGTGATCCAGACCTTTTCAGAGTCAGTACCTTGCCCTGGATGAAATTTTTCAAGTAATAAAAAGTCCTTAAATCACCTTACTTAGCAAAAACAAACATGTTGTTAATTAAAATGTCCTATCCCAGACTATTATCAAAATTCAGGACTTGGTTTCCTGTATTTTCCATAGTCTCGCCTGTCTAGGCAAGGGCTGTTTCCAGGTAGGAGCTTACAGGGCTGTGGAGCACTGGTCCTTCTTGGCTTTTTATTCCTATCTTTCCACTAGCTCACAAGGATGAAGTGGTGAAGAATGGGTGAGAACATGGGATAACAAGTCCCTAGCACTCTCCTTCACTGGCTCTGGGGGTCTCTGTGCCTGGAGGACATTTGCAGCTGACTTTTGCACAGATTCTGCCAAAGGTTTTCGAGTGCACTAAACAGGAGCAATGACTTGGCAATATGGCCTGTTTCTCTTGCTGTCACTGCCCCTCTGTCCTCCTTCCTGGTGATCTACCCTCCATAGACTCTGCATGGGAGTTGAAATAGAATAATCTACCTACTGTGTTTCTCATATGTGCTCAGCACCTATTACCTTGGTAAGTACCAGGACCACAAACCGGTCTAACTACCTCACAATCCCCACAATCTTACTAGTTTTCTCAAGGAGTAAATTTTCAACCCATGGAATCCTCCCTCTCCCCATTGGAAGCAAGGGACCTCATCCAATACACACACACACAGAGAGAGAGAGAGAGAGAGAGAGAGAGAGAGAGAGAGAGAGAGA